>JASANA010012546.1:0-36540 GCA_030248095.1 Ptycholaimellus sp. GST1_10 | reverse complement strand
TGGCCTTCACCCTCTACCAGCCGCCTCCCCGCCCAAGCTCCGCTCAGACCTGGCACACCGCCGTGTCCAGCGGCTGATCGGCTGCTGTCCGAGCTACGCAGAGCCTGGAGGGCTACCTGCAGCTAGAAGCTGGTCGCCCGCCCCTGGAGGTCCGCCTCCTACTCCTCCAGCGGCCTCTTCACCGGCCCCGCCAAGGCCACCAGCAACGGCGGGAGAGAAGGACCAGCCTCCGACCCCACCCGGCCAACCAAAAAAATCAGAAACAAAAAGAAAAAAACAAAAAAGAGCCAAAGGGAGGTGGGGGCAGAGGGGCAAAACAGGGCGGAAAGCCCAGCTTCAGGGAGGACAAGTCCAAACCTGCGGCCAGCCCCAAGTGTCCGCTCTGCAAGAGCACGGAGCACTGGCCCAGCGACTGCACCGTCTACAGCACACCAGTCAGCCGCCGGGAGGCAGTGAAGAAGGAGAAGCTCTGCCTGAACTGCCTTGGCCACAACCACCAGGCCGACGAGTGCCGCTCCAAGTACGTGTGCCGCGTCTGCAAACGCCGCCACCACACCGCCCTGCACGAGGAGAAGCGTGAGAATGCCATCAACGCCTTCGCCTACTCCAAGTTCGGCAACGATCCCATCACCTGCCCCAAGGGCGTCGCCTTCGGCCAGGCCTCCAACCTCACCTGCTCCTCATCGCTTCCAGGCGTCATCATGGGCTCATTCGACGCGGAGGCAGTGAACATGGACTCCGGTCTCTCCGCCTCCAGCTTCCAGATCCTCGACTCCGGCAGCTCCTTCACCTGGATCCGCAAGGCCCTGGCCGACAAGCTCCAGCTCCAGAAGGGTGCCAGCATCACCGTCCTCGTCTCCACCGCCCACACCAAGCACGCCAAGGAGATCAAGACGCACACGGTCGCCTTCGCCCTGCGCAACGCCAGCGGGGGGGAGGTGGTGGTGCTAGGACTGCTCGCAGACGCCGTCGCCGCCCCGCTAGTGCTAGGAGGAAGGCTCCCGGACAAGCTGAAGGAGAAGCTGCGAGGAGTCGTGAACCTGCCACAGGATCCACCTGTGGAGGTGGAAGTGGACGTCCTGCTCGGCCTTGACTACTACGAGGAGGTCATCGGGCACAAGAAGGACCTGGGCAACGGCCTTGCCGTCTACGCCACGTGCTTCGGCCGCCTGCTCCAAGGATGCCTCCCTCACGCCGCCATCGCCAAGGGCACCTGCTTCCTCTCTCACACACAAGCTCAACGCCTGCAGGAGGCGGTGGAGAAGAACGCAGAGCTGGAGCTGCTCGGACTGAAGGAGGAGGAGCCGCTGGACGCGGACTTCCTGGGTGACATCCAGCGCGAGCCGGACGGGCGCCTGGAGATCGGCCTCCCCTTCCGCAAGGACGCCGGCACCGTCGCCACCAACTTCGCCTCTGCCCTACGCCGTGCCATCGGGACCCACCAACGCCTGCAAGACTCCGACAAGGACCGCTACTACAAGGAGTTCGAGCGCCAGAAGGAGGAGGGGATCCTGGAGAAGGTGGACGGGACCAATGGTGGGTAGGTGATAAAGGCCCAGGTGGTAAACGGGTGATAAGTGAAAAAAAAATGATATTTTTTTTTGAAAATTATCATTGGGCAGGGCCAATCCAATGAGTTGGAATTTTGAAAATTCGGGACTAGGGGCAATGGTAAGTGAATGGAAAGACAGGTGGTTTTCACCTACCCAAGGGGGGGGGGGGACGGGAGAGGGGCAGAATGACCACAAACTTCCCCCTAGTCATGAAGGGTCCAGGTGAAATGCTAGGTGAAAAGTATGGGTAGCAAAACTTTCTGAGTTTAACCTTCTCCGACCCTCATATAACTGCTTATACACCATTCCAGCAATAGTTGAGAGTACACCAGTACACACAGCAAGAAAATACATGAATGTTTCTATGTCAGAAAAAATTGAGAAAATTTTAGTTGGGTAGGTGAAAAGGTGGAATGAAATGGAATGAAATCGGTTGGAAGCGGGCAGTAGGGCAAATGCAGGGCAAATGCAAATGCTGGCTGACGGGCAGTAGGGCCAATGCAGGGCCAATGGAATCCCAAAAATTCCACCTACCCAGCATTGGACGGGACACAGGACAGCTCCGCCCCTACGCTCATACACCATCTTGCCCACTTTCCAGTCTTCAAGGAGACCTTGGAGACCACCAAGTGCCGCCCCATCGTCGACGCCTCCGCCAAGAGCAGCACTCGCCTCAGCCTCAATGACATCCTGGACACCGGTCCCAATCTCCTCACCGGCCTCCTGGAAGTTCAACTACGCCTTCGAGCCAGCCGCCACGCCTTCGTTGCTGACGCCAAATCCGCCTTCTACACCATCGGCATCAGGACGCAAGACCGGGATGCACTACGCATCGTGCTACTGGACGACCAAGGCTGCCTCACCCGCGATCACTTTCAAGTGTTCAGGTACACCAGGCTCATCATGGGAGCGACCTGTTCACCGGCCGTCCTGCTCTCCTGCATCCGCCACCTCTGCTCCAGCGCCATCGCCGACGGCAACGACTTCGGGCTCAGCCAGGAGGAGATGGAGACCGTCCCCGACCTCGTCTACATGGACAACCTCGTCTGTGGCTTTGAGACGGAGGAGGACGGAGTGCGATTGGCCAACGGCATCAAGCAGCTGTTCAAGTCCGGCCTCTTCGTGCTGCGGGAGTACGCGAGCGACGCCAAGCCAGTGGAGGAGAGCCTGGAGGAGGACGAACGCGCCAACAAAACCTCCATCCGCAACCTCGGCCTCATCTGGAACACCAACACCGATACCCTCACCACCTTTCCACCCGCCTTCAAGAAGAAGAAGCTCACCCGCGCCCACCTACTCTCCGAGCTACTTCGCGTCTACGATGCCTTCGGCTGGTTCTCACCTCTGCTGCTCAAAGGAAGACGGCTTTGGAGAGAGAGCTGGAGTTCAACTACGCCCTGGGAGGAAGAGGCCAGCGAGGGAGTGGAGAAAGAGTGGCTGGAGCTGCGAGAGGAGCTGGAACGCCTGACAGAGCTGCACTTCCCCCGCCGCCTGATCGAGGACACCAGCAACGCCTTCAACCTCATCGGCTTCTCAGACGCAAGCGACCACGCCTACGGCTACTGCATCTACGCTGTCCAGCCACCTCACTCACGCCTCATCTTTGCCAAGAGCCGCCTCCTGCCCCAGAAGACGGGGAAGAAGGGGCTGAAGGTCACCACACCGCGCGCTGAGCTGTGGGCGGCCCTGCTGGCCTCCCGCACCGTCGACCGCATCTACCACGCACTCGGCGGCCCCCACAAGATCTCCAAAGCCATCCTCTTCACCGACTCCTCCATCGTCCTACACTGGCTGGAGGGAAAAGAAAAGCTACGCCTCTACGAGGAGAGGAGGGTGAACGAGATGCTCAGCACCAGCTGCGGCCTGCTCTACTACCACTGCCCCGGGGAGCTCAATCCAGCAGACTGGACCACCAAGCCTTGCACCTTCAACGACCTGGCCACCGGCTACTTCTACTCCGGCCCCGACTTCCTACTCCAGCCAGAGTCCACCTGGCCCTCCAGCCGCCCCGGCCCTCCAACGCCTCAAGGAGCCCCTGAAACAATCGCGCAGCTGGGAAACGGTGGAGGAGGAGGGCAAGGGGAGGAGGAAAAGAGCGATAAATTTGCCAGGCAAAAAGCCTCCCTCCCCCCAGGAAAAAAGAAAGGAGAGGAAAAGAGCCAAACGGCCGGGCAAAAGACCCACCTCTCAGGGGAAAAGAGCCAAACGGCCGGGCAAAAGACCCACCCCCAAGAGGAAAAGAGCGGAGAATCCGCCAGGCAAAAAGCCTCCCTCAGCGAGCAAGAGGAAAAGAGCGAAAAATTCGCCAGGCCTCCTCAGGCCCACCTCAATTTGCAGGCAGGGAAGGAGGAGGAGATAGAGGCGGGGATGAGCAGACGAGCGCACGAGTTCCTGCTGGGCTTCGGCAAAGAGCACCTGGACCTCGCCCTGCACGCCTTCGCACGCCTCAAGTTCCTACCCTGCACCACCTTCACCTCGGATGAACTCCATGCCACACTCCTCACCCTCATCAACTATGAGCAGCGCTACTACTTCGCCGGGGCAAGGCAGCAACTGGAATCGCCGGGAAAACGCCTACGCGGGGACAAGGACGCCAAGTTCATCGCCAGCCTGGACCTCAGCCTCGACAGCAACGCCTGCATCGTCGTCGGCGGCAGAGTCTCCGGCACTGCCCCTCTACTCCTACCCAAGGCCTCACCGCTCACCGCCATGCTCATCCACGACGTCCACCTACACGGCATCCACTCCTCCATCACCACCACCCTCGCCAACCTACGCACTCGCTTCTGGATCCCCAAGGGGAGGCAAGCAGTACGGGCAGTGCTCAACAAGTGCTACGAGTGCCAGCGCACCAATCGACGCCCCTGCACCCGCCCAGAACCGCCGCCACTGCCCAGCTCTAGGACCACGCCAGACCAGCCGCCCTTCACCAACGCCTTCATGGACCAAGCCGGACCCTTCCACCTCACCACCTCCACTCACCAAATCGTCAAGCGATGGATCCTGGTGATGCTCTGTGCAGCGACGAGAGTGGCCTGCTTCGAGATCCTGTACAACTACAGCGCCAACTCCGTCTACTCCGCCCTGGAGCGCGTCTGGGCCAAGCATGGGGTCTCCAGCGGCACCATCTATTGCGACCTCGCCAAGGCCTTCGTCGCCCTACCCAATCTCGCCCTACTCCTCCAAGCACGCGGACCCCAGTTCCACTTCTCACCTCCCCGTTCACCTACCTTTCAAGGCTCAGCGGAGGCAATGGTGGGGACGCTGAAACGGAGCCTCCGACCGGCGCTCTGCGGAGTGCAGCCGGGGGAGGAGGAGTTCCTGACGCTGCTCAGCCACCTGGAGTCCGTCGTCAACAGCCGCCCGCTCGTCCCTCTCACCGACGACAGCAAGGACATCACAGCCCTCACCCCAAACCTCCTCCTACGCACCGGCACCGGCCAGCCCTTCCACCACTATGCCCCCAAGCACAGTCCGCCCATCGCACCGTCTGCTCAAGTTCTTCGTCAACAAGTGCTCCGGCGACAGGAGCGAGTGGACGAGTTCTGGAGGCGCTGGGAGCGGGAGTATCTACAGCACCTACGCCAGCTCTCCTTCCTCCGCAAGTCCAAGTCCGCCTACACTCCGCCCATCAACTCTCTCGTCCTCATCTACAACGAGAAGAAGGATCGGCTCACCTGGCCACTGGGCCGGGTGATCAAGCACTACGCGAGCGGGGATGGAGCAGTGCGGGTCGTGCTGGTGAAGACGGAGGCTGGGGAGGTGCGGCAGGCAGTCGGCAACCTCGTCCCACTCGAGCTCTGCAACGACTGCGAGCAGCCCACCGACGACTCTGAATCCGACACAGGCTGACTGGGCAGGGGCATTCTCTTCTGCTTCTCTCACTCACTTTATCTCCCTCTCCCATCCTTGGCCCATGAGCTTGCTTTTGTTGTCTAGCATCCCAAACTTGAGCTAAGGTTGCATTCGCTTCTTACTCCGCTTCCTCCTTTCTCTCACTCACCTACTCCTGCTCGCCTATCCCACTCACTCCTCAGCAGCCTTGGTGGATGTTGTGCGGGCGCACATGGAGAGCGTGCCTCTTGCCGCCTCCATGAGCAGTGCCTCTTGCCGCTCTACCCACTACATGAAGCCAAGACTGTGGAGGGCAGAGTGGGAGTGGTGGAGGAAGGATTGGAGGAGAACATGGGATGGGAGGAGGAGGAGTGGAGTGGCTGGTGCACTAGAGTAGCGGTATAGGGTCCAACTGTTCACCACCCACTTTAGCACCACCTATGCCTTTCCGTCTACCCAGCATATTCTCTCTTTTTTGCATACGCCAATTGTGATAGAACTTTTGCTCAAAACTTCTTCCGCTCATTCTCAAAATGCTCATTCGCATAATAACCATTGTATTATTGCTGGTTTCTTTTTCTGCTAGCATTTGAGGATTGTTTAGCTCTATTTTCCTTAGGACATAATTCCAGGATTTAGATTGCTTTTTCTATTGCTTCCTAGGATTCAGTCCAGGATTTACATCATGATGAATCACGATTAGCTTAGGCATCAGAGCCACAGGGCTTCTTCTGCTTCAGTTCCTCTGGGCAGTCTCTGCTGCGCGATGTTTCCATTGGCACGCAATTTACAGACCCTCCTGCCTTTGACTCGCTTTTCAGCAGATGAGAAAAATACTTGCCTTCGAGGAGGAGTAACCAATTACACGGCACTAGCTTTAGAGTGGAGGCAATGGGCGGTGAAGAAAGCTCTACGCAGGACGAGCTTCCTCCTCCCCAGGCTTGCACAGCCCTGAACATAGGACAGGTTAGAAGAGGCCGAATTATCGATCGAGGATGGGCTTCTTAAAAACAGCCATGCCTTTGCACTCTCTGGAGTTGAGGAATAGTGAAGAGGGGGCAGGTGAGCGGAACTAAAGCTGGCTGCATCGTCAGAAAAAGTAGATATCTATTTTGAAGGAATTTTCCACGCTCTTCTCTTGCGCAAAACGTCGAACCACTTTGCGCAGATTTCATTTTTTGCCAGAGGCAAAACCGGTCAAAAGATTTAAAGGCCATACAGAAGTGAATATTTATTAGAGTTTATTGTTGTATAGAAGATGGCAACTCCTTTGTCCATGCATAAATCAAAGCGAAGTTCGAATACATTTCAAAACCAGTTTTTAAGAGGCATCAAAGCAAAAGTGAAATTTTACCAAATGTTTTTATTCGTGGATTTCATTTCGTCATTAAACTGTCCCAATTTAACCTTAGTGAAATATTTTTTTCAATTTGACGCATCAATTGGGTGCTTAAAATTATAATTATGTTTTATAACGGATGTAATATTTTTTCTCATCTATTGCTGTTGTTGGTTTTACTGCTAAGCTTCTTAAATTTATGAATGTATACATGCGCTGTTTTTGCGCTAGCCTTGCGCTGCTTTTGCTGACGTTAAATTTGCTCTGCCCGTCTAGCTTTTACAAGAAATGTTTTTATCGCAGAAAAGAAATGTTGCGACCGCTCTAGGACAAGAAGAAGAAATGCAGACAAGAAACGGCCGCGATTCTGCATGGACCGCTGCACAAACTAGGCACAGTTCGCACCTGACGTGGCTAAAACGTGAAAGTAGACAAAAACGAAGCATAGGACAGAAAAAGATGGAGGAATGGGCGCACGGGCCACTAGGATGCGCTGAGATGAATGTAGGCGGCGTAGGCGACTGGAACGGGGAGCTCCAACTCGGGTCGCAGCTTCCAGGATTTGCTGGCCTCGTCGTAGGACTCCACCGTACGTGCCACCTCCGGCCTCAGCCCCTTACCACCCACCTCAACCCTGCCAACCTCAACTGGGAGAGGAGAGGGGAAAGGCAAGAAGACCGCGTAGATGACGCCATTGTGGAGAAGGAGGCTGTGACCGCAGCGGGCCAGGTTGAGGCTGGGAAAGGAAACCCAGTTCCGGTGCGCTCCCGTCTTGCTCAAGCCCATGCGATAGCACTCGTTCACAGCCTCCAAATACGCATCATTCTGCTACAATGAGTGGGAGAAAGAGGTTGTAGGGAACCGCTTCGCGGTGACGGGAGGTGGCAGCGCCGATGCCTCCTGTGACGATAACGTCGCCCTTGTAGACGATGGCGGCGGCGTCGCCGATCCACAGGGGATAGTTGCAGGGGTGCGCGCCCAGCTCTCCCTCCCATTTCACCCGACGCACCGTCTTCAATCACCCGAAAACCTCAACATCCTCTACCCTGCTCCTGCCTTTTCAACCGTGCCACGGCCCTTGGTGTCGCTGCCGCCAATGGAGAAGAGGTCGCCTGCACAAGCAAGAGAGGAGTGGAGGCCCCTAGCAAGAGTGAAGGCAATGGAAAAGACCGTGGGCTATCGCGAAGGTGGAGCCCTTGGCCATGCCGATGTTGAGGAGGTCGTGCATGTGCCAGCTTCCGTCCTTCTTCGTCCGCAGCAGCTGGTAGGGCTGGCGATTCTCTTCGAAAACACGCCCACCCAGCTCAGGCTTGCTTTGAAAGGAAGAGCGCGAGGGGGAGGAATGAAACCCTGGGCGACGGTAACAAAGGCGGAGTCCGCGATTTGGCGACAGGAGACGACGCCGTCGAATAGACTGTGCCGCTGCCACTGGCCCGGCTCTGTCTCCCCGACCTCGTAGGCCTGCTTCCCGGCCAACACCAGCACCTTCTCTTCTGTCAAGCAGTGGACTGGCTGAGAAGGGAGGAAGAGGGGTGAATGGGAAGGGAACTGGTGGACAAAGGCTGGTCCACGGCCTTGGCGACGCCGAGGAAGATGGAGGGGAAGAGGCCGACCACGGCCCAGTTCAACGCGCTCACCAGCGCCACCTCAGGCACTGTCGCCTTGCCCTCTTCCACTGGGCAAACTGCAGATTTATCCCGGCTCATTGTTTTGAGCAGAAGCAATTGAGCGAATGCTTCTCAGTCTCTAATCTTATCCACAATTGCAAACATCGGAGAAAACCATCGGTTCTAAATTTGAAATTTTCCCATTGCTTCCCAAAGAGAAAAAAGGGTGCAACCCGATTCGTCTGCTGCTGGAGGGGTGGAGACGCGGGAGGTGTCCGGGAGGCCGATGCGGAGAGAGTTGAAGGGGCTGACGATGGAGAGGCCGCTGGATGGGGGAGTCAATATGGCCTCCTCGGGCTTCCGCCCTCCTTCCGGCTCCGCTACGAGGTCGCGAACGGCGCTCACCACCGTCTCCACCTTCACCCGCCCTCCCAGCTCCTTGTCAGCCGCCCACAGCTCGTCCGCTGCGCTCTCTGCAACATCTCCCATCTTCCTCCTGGGCCTAGAGAGTGGATGGAGAAGTGGAGAACGGAGTTTGTGGCGTAGCTCGGCAAGGCCAGGCTTCCCCGTGGCTGCCAGTTCCTTGTTTCTGCAATGAGCTGGAGGTGATGGGAGAGAGGAAGAGAAGAGAGGCGGGTGTAGCTGGGCGCAGGGGTGCTGGGTGAGTTGGCAGAAGCTGCAGAAGCGGCTCTGACAGGCCTCGCAAGGCCAGCATTCGTCCGCTCGCGCCTCCTCTCCACACAGGCTGCACCTGATCGCACCCACATACTCCCGTATCACCTCCTTCAAACAATACCATTCATCCATCGAGCAAGGAATTTACTAGGAAAAACAAGCTCGTATGACGAAATAAGATGAACAAAAAAGGAAGTTGGGAAGAAAATGTTGGTTGTGTTGGAACCGGAGGTTCGGTGAGGTGATACAGTACATATTACGGCTACAATTGTTCTTCATAATATGCTAATTGGATAAAGAAGCTGCCCCCCAAGTTTGCGTATAAGTGATGAAATGAGATGAAAAGAAGAAATGGAGAATAGGAGAACGTTGGCTGTGCCGGAGCAGGCGGTGCAGATGGGGCGACGGAGGTGATTGCAGTTGGCACAAAGACGGCGACTGCAGCAGGAGAGGCGGTAGAGATACTCCCGCGTCTCCCCACACTCCTCGCAGCGGCGGCCCAGCACCATCTCTCAGTACTATTCCCTTGGAATGAGGCTGTCTGAGGAGAGTCAAGAGGCTGCCTGTCTCTTGCCTGCGCGCACATGCTGGCATTTCAAACTCCCCCCTCCCCTACATTCCCTCCCCAGCCTGGCTTAGTGACGCGTGCAAGTTGGAGTGTGAGAAAAGGATTGCACTCAGATTTAGGTGTTCTATGCGTCAGTAAGAAAATGAGAAGGGCCTTGATTTTGAAGCTAAATATATTTTGGAAGATGTTTTGTAGTTTTATTTCAATTTGCAGAACTTTTGCAGAATTTTTTTCGCTAATTGCTCACATCCGCAACAATGCAAACAACTTATTTATAATGTCCGGTTAAAATGCAATGCATTGATTTTGTGTGCCGATAAATGCCACGTTAGAAAGTTCCCTTGCTTCGTAGAGAGGCTGAAAACAATAATCCTAAACCAGACTTTGCACTTGGACATTTGCTACTACTGCAACATCACGGAAAATATTTCAAAAGAATTAAGAAAACGCGCCCTCTACTAGCATTTGAGAGGGAGCAAAATGGCGACTAGGAAGTAGTAAGCAGAGGAACAAGTTCATCAACAATATGATCATGAGTATGCGGCCAGGACACATGGAGCAGGCCTCCTTCTGCCAGGTTGGGCCTTAGACGAATGGCTCCGTCCAGCAGAACCGCCTCCCCACCCTCCACCTCCTCCGTCTCCAGCCCCAGCTCCGCCACCCGCTTCCCTCCCTTGGCCAGGCGGGAGCGCAGAAACTCCGCCAGGCTCCGCGGAGCTCGAAACGGAAGGTTGGCCGAGAAGCGGAGCTCGTGCTCTGGCAGGGCCAACTCACGCACCACCGACTCAGCCTCCTCCAGCACCTGCTGGCTCTCTGCAATCAGGCACATGCTCAGGCACGATTTGAGATGGTGAGAGGTGGTTGGAGGAGTGTTACGAGGAATGGGTGTGCCTCCGGGGCCGCTGAGTCTGAGCACAGCGCGGAAGGGGCAGTGCCGCTTGGCCGGGCTGGCATCTCCGGCCAGTGCTTTCTCAAATCCTTTTGCTCTTTAGAAGAGGATAGGAGGATTTGGGTGGATGAGTAAAGACGAACCTCAACCATGGCTGTGGGGACGGGGAGGCGGATGAGTGGAAGTGTGGGAACGCTGACGGACTCTCCATTGGCGGGCTTGAAGACGGGCAGCTTGAATTCCGCCTCCACTTTCGTCTTCAGTTCATAATCATCTTTAGCCCAGATGAAGTGTGTGGATAGTAGAAGGTACCTTGAGGAATTCCATCTTGGCATTTTCTCCGTGTACGAACATGACGTGACGAGGGGCGGCCTGTCGAATGAGGCCCATGATGCCCTTCGCGTCCGCGTGAGCGCTGAAGCTCATGTACTCAACCTCCAGGTTCACTGCCAGCTTCTGCTTCTGCAATCTCTCTTTTTTGGGCTTGGTTTTGGGAGGTGAATGGGTGAAATTGACGTCGATTTCGACGGTCTTGGCGCCGTTGATGACCTTGTGCCCGACGGTGCCCGCGACGCAGTAGCCGGGCATGATGATCATATTTCGCTCATCTCCGCACCAGCGCTTGAACACCTTCAGGGACTGGCCACTGTGCAGCATACCTCAGCACTCCTCTCCCTCTTCGCCAAGCCTAGAGAGTGGGCTGTGGAGTGGAACCGGGAGTGGAGAAAAGGACGCAGGCTCCGGGAGCATCGGCGTAGGACATGTCGAAGCTGGTGATGTGCTTGAACTCGAACATGTTGCGCTCCACGAAGGTCTTCTTGATCTTCTCGTTCGTCCACGAGATGAACAGCTGGTAGTACTTGGTCGCTTTCACTGCCAAGCCTTGCGAGAAGTAGATGGGTGCCTAAAAAACGGTCAATTTATGGCTTTCACTGTGAAGAGGGAGAGTAGAGTTATAACCTTGATGCCCATTCGATCCCAGTAGGAGTCGAGGAGGATGCAGAGCTCTTGGGCGCGGCCCAGAGCGAATACAGGAATTAGGACTTTGCCGCCTCTATCCACGCAATCATGAACTTTCCTCAAGTTATTAACCCGTGAGCAAGGATTGAGAGCATTAGGTGGGAGAGGATGCCTGAGGAAGTCGCGTTCCCTCGCCCGCTTGGAGTCGCGAATGGTTGTGGCGTAGGTGGACTCGGTGATCAGAAGATCCGGCCTCATTCCTGGCTTTACCATCGCCGCACCTCAATATATGGCTTTGTTAAAATGGGGATGGTGGTGGATTGAGAAAAGAAGCCAAGGTGTCGATCTGGGGTGGTGTTGAAATCGCCGGTGTAGAGGATGGAGGCGTTGCCCACGCGGACTTCCACCATCACCGCCCCAATCACATGCCCCGCGTAATGCGCTTTCACCGTCAAGTCTTCGTCCACCTTCACTATCCATCTTTCATTGCACCAACTCCCACTCCGAACAAGCTGGAACCTGAAAAGTTTCGTGGAGTCGGAGGCAGCGGACCTTCTTCATGCACTCCTTGATCATTTGCGAAGTGAAGAAGTTGCTCTCGCCTTTGATGTCCACTGTGATTTTCCGATAGTCTTCCTGAAAGATTGAGGTTTTCCAATAGGAATTGCTAGGGGTCGGAAAGTAGGGGAAAGTAGGAGAAGCTAACAAGTAGAACAGGTGCGATGGCCTTGGTAGGGTGTGACATGAGGATGGGGCCTTTGAAGCCCACCATTTCGCTCATATGGGGTAGAGCCCCGCAGTGGTCCAGGTGAAAATGGCTGATGATCACCACGTCAATGTAGCCGTCCAGACTTCCCTCTGGATTGATGTAGGCGAAGTCTGGGAATCGTCGATCATCCTGAAGTAAAAGGATTAGGATTTCAGTTTCTCCAAAGCGAGCAGAAAACCTGATAGCCCATGTGCATGCCACAGTCGAGCATGATGTTCTTGCCGCCCATGGAAACCAAGATGCAACTACGCCCCACATCCTGACCAGCCCCCAACGGCACCACCTGCATATGTGCGGTTCTACTTTCTCCTCCTTTCTACGCAAAGGTAGATTATCAAATAACCTTAATTTCTCCTGAACTGCATTTTAGCATTTTTGTGCAGTTCCAGCAGCGGATTGGTTCTTGTTGCAGCTTAGCAAAAGTTGCGGCTCGCGCTCAGAAACTGCGCAAAGACGCAGCTTCAATGCTTGAGTATCTAAGTCACATTCTGCTCCCACACTACGAAATGCGCAATGGATCTGTGGCCTAATAAAATTTTTGGCCGAAAATTGCACAAACTCTCGCGAAATTTGTCCAATTATATTTGATAAAATTATATTTTCTCCTTTTTAGCCAGAAAGATGAAGGTGAGGCGCAAGGGTAAGCTGGGGAAGGGGAAGAAAGAAAGCAAGGCGTTGGCTGACCCCCGCTTTGCTGCCGTGGCCTCTGATCCGGAGTTTGTGCGTCTGCCGCAAGCAGAGGCCAAGGTTTCTCCTCTCTTCCAACCCAATCCCGGCAATGAAAGAAGGCGTTGAGGTGAATGTGGACGCGCGTTTTGGGCAGATGTTCAGCGATGCTCGCTTCTCTGACGCCGTGCCTTTGGACAGTCGCGGCCGCCCCACCCAGCGCACTCGAGCCTCCAACCTCCGACAGTACTATCGCCTGGAGGAAAATGACGATTCTACTCAAAATGACCAGCCTGCGAAAACACGTTCCCCCATCGATTACAATTCATTTCTTTCAAAGAAAGCTGTACAGAAGTGGAGCGAAAGAAAAAGGCGAAGGTGGGGAGGAAAAGGAAGGCTGAGAGGCGAGAATCAGAGTCGGAAGATTCTTCAGCCTCCGAGACGGCCGTTGTCCGCCTGGACCTGGCTCGAGGTGAAGGAAACTGCAGCAGTAGGTGAGCTTCTTTTCTTACCATTACAGCCTCCTAAACTCAGTGCTGGGCTTGGAGTTCTGAGGAGGAGAGCAGCGGCGAGGAGGATCCGGAGACTGGGGCGAAGCTGGGAGAAGCTGAATTGGCCTGGGCTGAAATGGATGCGGACGCGGGGGAGATTGATGAGCCTACCAAGTCACTTACTCCCTTCTTCACCTTTGCTTATCAGGCCTATAGGAGAGCTTTTTAGGCGCTTGGCTGTTTGCAACCTGAACTGGGATCGAGTGACAGCCCGAGACCTTCTCATCCTCTTCAACTCCTTCAAACCCCCTTCCGGTCTCGTCAAAACTGTCCGCATCTTCCCGTCTGACTTTGGAAAGGTTTACAGAGCTATTTTCTTGGTTTTTTTCGTAAATAGTTGACGGGTTGGATTGAGGAGCGGATGGCAGAGGAGGCAGTGAAAGGACCAGCGGAGCTAGTAAAAGAATCGTTGCCGAAGGAGGATGAGGAGGATGGCGAGGATGATGCACCAAAAGAGGAGAGCCGTGAGGAGCAGGAGGCCAAGGAGCGGGAGTTGAGGTCAGCATCCTCTTTTCTCCATCCTTTCACAATCTTGATAGCTGTACACAGGGAGCAGCGGGAGAGGATCCGAGCCTACCAGGTCCAGCGTCTGCGCTACTACTACGCCATCGTGGACTGCGACTGCGCTCACACTGCCGCCGCCCTCTACGAAGCCTGCAACGGCCTGGAGTACGAATCCTCCGCCAACCTACTCGACCTACGGTTCCTGCTGCCCTTGCCTCCCCACCCCCTTTACACTGCTCCTTTCCTCCTCCCAGGTTCGTGCCAGACGAGACGGCTTTCGAGGAATCCGAGGTCAAGGATTCGGCATCCGAGATCGGAGACCTGGCGAAGTGAATCTAGGGTGAAGTGGGACGGAGGAGGAGGACGAAGTTGAAGGTACGAGCCGTCAGCGTACGCAGACACGGCGCTGCAGCAGACCAGTGTTCGCCTCACCTGGGACGAGAACGATCCTGGGCGAGCCAAACGTCTGCGCAAGGCTTTCGATATGACTGAAGAAGACCTGACCAATCTTAAGTTATTGAACAGTCTGCTTGTGCCAAAGCTAATGCATGAGATTGATTCCAGCGGTTTGGTAGCCAGCGGTTCTTCGAGTGAGGATGAAGAAGATGATAAGGTCAAAGTCTATCGCGACCTCATCGCAACCTCCGCCGATGCGTCGCAGAAGGCTGAATTCGGCAAAGGTTCATCGTTCATCGGCATTCAAAGGTTCATCGGAAAGCCAGTAGATTTGAGGACCGGTGAAAGAGGAAGAGGGAATGTCGATGACCTGGGAAGGATCTGAGGAGCTCGAAAAAGGCTCAAAAGCGAAGGACGCCAAAATTAACGAAAGTAAACTTTTTTAACCACAAAGGATGTCTCTGTATCGTTGTCAATTGGTCATAGAGGATTTAGGTATGGAAGTATCTAAGGATGTATTGAAAATGAAATATAGGGACGTTTGCTTCAGCGGCCAAGTGGTCTAGTGGTATGATTCTCGCTTAGGGTGCGAGAGGTCCCGTGTTCAATCCACGGCTTGGCCCTGCTTTTGCTTTTCATTCTTTTTATTTTTGCAGAAAAACAGCGACCCTGGGACGCTTATTTGGAACGTCGGAAAGAAAAGAAGCGGGCTTTTAAGGTCTGTCTAGCAATCTTTCACCTTTTGTGTACAACCATATCCATTTAGGCTGCTGCCAAAGCGAAGCGACAAGCTCAGAAGGCAGCTCTTAGAGGAGAAGATGAAACTAAGAGTGAGGATGGGGCTGGAGACTCGGCAAAGCTTTCCAATGAAGAGGTTGCATAATTTTCGCCACTGAAAAGATATGGCACTCAAAAATAGATTCTTAGGATGGTGGAAATGGGGAGCTGGCGTTGCTGGTGGCGGGTGACAAGGCGGCGAAGAAGAAGCACTACAACGTCAAGAAACTCCTCAAGGTCTGCAGCCTGAAAAGCTGTTCAGGTGGAAGTAGGTTTGGCTGTTTGCAGCAGGGCGAGGGAAATGAATTCGTACCGGATCTGTCGGACCCACGCTTCAAAGCGCTCTTCAATTCTCATCTATTTAATGTCGATCCTTCCGACGCCAACTTCAAGGTCCACAACAGGATTCTAAACGATGAGAATGAAAAGAAAATGGTAATTGGAAGGCGACGGCGGGGATGAAAGCGGTGGTGGAAGCGAAAGCGGGAAAGGGAAGTGAAAAAGAGGCGGTGGGAAAGGCAGGAGAGCGAAAGGATTGGCACTCCACTGCCGCCAAACTTGCCTCCAAAGCACAACGCCAGGCTGGTCGCAGAAAGAATCCCACCTAACCAACTTAGATGAACATTTCCTTTCTCCTACTTTGCATTTTAAAAAACAAGTGCGATCAGCGAAAAATGCAGTGTGCTGAAAAGTCACACCAATATTTTACGACATCAGCTAAAATTGACTTGATGTGTAAAAAATTTTTAAGAATTTTTTTTGTTGAGACTAATTTCGAAACGCTAAATTGCCAGTTTTGCGATATTAATGTTTATCCTGCTCGGGATTCGTTTTTTGCGCCACAAAATAGATGCAGACAAAACTTCCAGCAAAAAGCAGCATTCGAGAAAAAACCCACGCATAATTCCAAAGTCTTGAGAATATTAGCACCAAGAAACATTCTATACTGGATGAACTCAAGATAGCCATTGAATATGCAATAGCAGGAAAAAATAGGGCAATGATTGGCACGGAAATTCGGACTCAGAAAATAAAGCGCGTCCAGTGATTCGTTTGGAGGAGAGGGAAGCAGCGTCGCATTGCTTCCCGCCCTTCCGCCTCCACTTTTTTCCTCACACAATTTTTATTCCAATTTTACTGTCCACAACACTATGAGGAAATGGTGGAGGTACCTATCCCAGAGGCGGAGAACGTAGGAGCGGCAGGACTTGACGTGGTTTTTGGCGCGGGTGTAGGTAGGGAACTTGCGAGCACAGGTGGCGGCGGCGCAGGCGTAGGGCCGGATGCTCTGGCAGGAGTAGGCGTGGGCGAGGACTCGCCTGCGGAAGTTCTCCGTCTCCTCCTGCCCCGTCGGCGTTTGTGGGGAGGGGAGGGGGGGGGGTGGTCGCGGTTCCGGCCTCTTTCTCATTCCCCGTCGCCGCGTCCATCTCCGATCGCTCGCCCGCCAATCCCTTCCCAGCCTCCTCCGTTTTCACCTTCGCGAAGCTGTAAAAGCCCTGATTCAGTAGGTGCAGATGAATGAAGCAAACGAGTGGAGTATACTCGTAGACGAGGACAGGCTCATGGGGCGGCGGCTGGCAGTCTTGGCCTGTGGGCGCCGGGGGTGGGGCTTGGAAGAGCTGGTCGGTGCTCGGGGGTCCGTCCATCGCTTCCGTCCCACTCTGACTCTCTGCCTCCGTTCGCGTAGGCCAATCCGCCTTCTGATTATCCTCTAGTAGATGGGATGGGAAAGTGAGCGGGACTGAAGGTGCATCAACTTTTGCCTGGGGCTGCGTTGGCGTCTGAGGAGTTGGCGGCGGTTGAAGCGGGACTTGCGGAATCTCTTCCGCCACGAAGTCCATCGTCACCGTCTCCGTCACGCTCAGATTCTCCGTTTCTGTCCACCTAGTTTTATGTCATTTTCTTTTTCAAATTTCACATTCGTTTTAATTTATATTCCCGATCTAAGCTCACAACTTGAACTCAAGAGAAAATAACTTGTCCTCTAGCTGGCTGGGTTCCTGTGGCTGGCCCTTGAGAATTTGCAGCTCAGCCTGAAGTTCCGCCACTTGTGCCTGAAATATCAGCTGGTCCGACTTCAAAGTTGAGATGTAGAGAACCTGGAGTTGGTGGATGTGTTTAGCTTTCTCCGCCACCTCGCCAGTCTTCTCCGTCAGCTGGCGAATGAGTCCCGCTTGTGCACTGCACTGCTCTAAAGACCAGGCTCTGCCTTGAGCTCGCAAAGGAAACTCTAAGTGAGATAGGGCCTTGGAGAATGTGAAGGATGGAACTGTCGGCTCCGGCCATGACTAGACTAGATGATGCCAAAACTGCCCTCTGAATACTCTGTGAGGCGATTGGAAAAGGTTGGGCATTTGCTGCCTCTTGTTTTGCATTTCGCCTACTTACAGCGGAGCGCGCGATTCTGCTTTGTATTTAGCGCGCATTTATCAGCTTTCGCAAACCACTGAATTTCGTTTCCAATTTAAAGGCAGGTAATGACCCAGTAGGAAAATATGTCATAAATTATGATATATCTGCAAACAAAAGAAATATTTCCGCATTCGGTCTACACAATAGTCATGTAACTGTTTAGTTTTATTCATTTTTGCCTTAAATTTTCTTGTTTGTTGGGTCTGCAATTCTAAAACTTAAAGTAGCAAAGTGGCAAAAGTGGAAATCGGCGTCTTCTTCAATGTTTTCATTTATGCCAGTCGCGCGGAAGTTATTGGTGTTTTCGTAGCCTTTTGGGCTGTTGCGTTGAGAGACACATGGGTTTTATCAAATTGAAAGAAGTAAGGTGCTATAGAAATGTGGCTGGATGCGGTGGAAACGGAAAGAAAAAGCACCGAAATAAATGGACTCATATTTTCGGCCTTGCTAAATATCAGAATATGGGCCAAAACGAGCAAGCTGATGCGAGCAAGAAAGGAGAATTGAAATTGGAAAGAATCGGCTACATTTGTCCTTTGCCTACAATTTCGCGAAGCGCGTAAAGAAAGCATAATAGGCGGTAGATGATGGGCTATTGCGAATAAATACGGCGCTAGTGAAGAGAAAGGGAGAGAAGAGAAAAGCAGGAGCGGATGAATCTAAGCGAGAGCTAGGAGATATGCAAGGGGCCGTGATGGACTACGCTTACTAGTCGGGGGGATGGGAGGGAGGGATGGAGGGCGAGTGCAGCGTTCCTGAAGTTCCTGGCCAAGACCATGATGGTGGGAGTGAGGGAGAGAGGGGGTGAAGGATGAAGGATATGCTCTCTGGATCATGGATCTTATGTACACGGCTGTAGTGGAGGGGAGAGAAGTTGAGGAAGGCAGTGGAGGTGAGGGAAGGTAGGGGATGGGGAAGGGGATAGGTTAATAGTTGGACCAGACGGGTTTGCGGACCCAGCGTAGGCGTAGGCCGGAGTCGGTGCGGATCTTGATGGAGGCAGCCTCGGCGGCCCTGACGGTGTCTTTCACGCTCTGCATCAGGTTCTGGGCGTTGAGCACCAGCTGCTGCATGGCCTCCTCATCCTCTTCGCTCCCTGCAATCCTCTTCATCTCCTCCCTCCGCCGCCTTCTCCAACTCTTCCTCCTCTAGGCCCCTAGTAGACCTTCCACCTCTCCACTAGGCCCACTACATCACCTAGCTTCACTCGTGCAGCCATTCGTGTCAGTGGGTCTATGGGGGAGGGCGGTTATATGCCGATTCTACATACAGCCCAACTGCTTGAAGGGAGGCTGGAGTTAAGCCACTACCAGTTCATAACTGTGGGATTAGATAGAAGAGAGAGCTGGGAGGGTGCAAAATGAGGATGAGCAAATGAGTCGCTCCGAAATTACCATAGGGAATCTCGGAGCCGTCGGCTGCTGGGATGGCCACTAAATCACACCCAACTTAAGCTCAGTCGCTACATTTCCAGCCAATTTTAAAATGTTTGATTCATTGTGATGGATGAAAGCATAGAGAACGCTGGAAGCCAGCCAACCTTGAGCTCCAAGCATGGTGGCCTTGACTGTGGAGAGGATCTTGAGCTGGGTGGCGATGGTGGGAATTCGCTCGCAAACTTGCAGCAGGGTCTTCAAGTGAAGGAGTGATTGAGGGAAAAGAAGAAGAGGTGTGGAGTGGATGTACCTTGCGCATTTTGATGTCAGTGCACTGGCGGGCAAGCTGAACGGCGAGCTTGGTGACCTCCTCGGAGGCGTCGGCGATGGCCTTGGCGCAGTCGATGAGGTCCTTCTTCGTCCCCCCGATCCCACGCACCAGCTGCGACAGCTTCGCCATCAGGATCGCCATCCTCTTCGCCGCTGCCACGATCTCGTTCTCGTGGGAGCTGATGTTTCGCACCTCAACCCAGGGGACAAGTGAGATAGAGTGATGGGGAGGGTGTGGAGGACCTCCTGGTAAAGGGCATGGGCGGCGGATAGGATGGGCTGGTCGCCCTTGGGAAGGGGGTATCGTTCCCAGAAAGCGCGCGTCTCCTCCTCATCCTCCGTCTCCGGCGGCGGTGGAGGTCTCGGCGGTGGCAGAACCTCCACTGGCGGTGGTGGACGCGGTGGTGGCGGCGCCTCTGCAAATCCTCTTCATTCCCTCATGTCCTCATCCCTCAATCTCACACAGACATGCCCTTTGCTTGCTTTCAAACTTAGCCCCTTCCCTTTTCTTGCCCCACAAAAAGAAGGGACAAAGGACATTGACAAAGATTAATGTACGGCAAAAAAGGAGGTAGGTTAAGTGGACATGTGGAAGGTAGGGGTGTGATTGGGGGGACCTTGGTGAATGAGCGTGGTACTAAGTTTGACTGGAGGCGGCGGTGGTGGGGGCGCTATTTCTTCCACTACAATACTTCCTCATTCCATATCAACTATATTACACGGCGATTTCACGGTAACATCCATTGACGCGTCAATCAATAATGAGGCATGCAAAATTGAATTGAGAAAGAACCTCTTTTTTCGATGTGAATCGGTGGCGGAGGTGGCGGAGCTGGGGCGTAGCGAGTTTCTATAACGATCAACACTCCATCACATTCACTATTTCTTGCATCACTACATCAACTTCAAGAGACGAGCTCTGACGCCTAAGTTCACTATGTCATTTTGGCGTGCTTCTAATGACGGCGACAAATTAATTGACTTATGACCATGCGTCATCTCTTCACTTTTGCGACCTCCTTCGAAATGAGAAAAAAACTTGCAGCCATATATTTAGCTTGGGTTTGGGGCTCAGGGGAGTCATATGAGAAAAATCAAGTAGTTAACAAAATTTTCTCAAGCAGGCTTTTTGCAAATGGCGCTACCCCGCTAATCAAATTATTGCTGCCAGAAATTAATTAGATTGATCGAAATTTTTAAATGCTTTTCAGGCAAGGTTGCAGTTGATAAAGGGGAGAGATAAAGGGGATTTTCATGAATGGGTGATGATGAAGAAGGGTGTAGGGGTGTTGGTAGTAACCGTGAATGCTGAGGTCGTTGAAGGAGGGTGGGGCAATGGCGTTGCGGACGCCGACGACGGACTCGAGGAGGTTGCGGTTGGCAGAGCGCCAGTTGTTCCCCGCGTGCTCGTCCCGCGTGTTCAGCGCCACCTGCTTCGCGTCCTGCACCACCGGCGGGATGGACGCCTGCAGCCTGTCCCCCGCCCCGCTCACGTTCCGCACGAACACCGGGTCCTCACTGTTGTCCGCCTCTCCCTCAAAACATCCCCATTCTCTCCTCTTGCCTCCTATCTGTCCGCCCGCCACTCGAACCCATCCTCCTGCTAAAGCTATAGGTCTAGACGGTTCAGGGCCACCGAAAGCCAGCCAGGTACCCGGAATGAAGCAATGTAAAAGAGGTAAAGTTACGAGGCCTGTGAATTGGCTGCAGGATAGGTGCTGAAGGGATATTGGTGGGGGGAATGGGAGGGGAGAGTGGAGTGAAAAGATGAGGTAAACCTTGGCAGCCATGAGAACGCGATTGGCAAGACGGGCGATGTGTGAGGTGTTGTCGACCATGCGCTGGGGTTCATTGTTGCGGATGGAGGACTCGCATTCCGCCGTGTGCCGCTTTATCGCCTCCTCGCTAGCACGAATGAAGTCCACCGTGTCAATTGCCTGACAATTCAATTCACATTTCAATCTTCCAATCATGGTCTCAGGAATAGAAATGGAGAAAGGAGGAGACTGGGTCACCAGAAGCTCGGCATATCTGATGTACATGTCGTCAGTAATCATGGCCTCAGGGTATGTGTTTCCAGCGGTGCCTAGAGGTAGGAGGTGGAAGGCGGATTGGAGGGTGGAAAGGAAAGCGGAGTGATCGCTTCCCCCACCACGAGGGAGGGCGTCAGGCCGGTTCCGCCCGTCCCAGTAGCAGCAGCAGCCCTGCTTGCCGCAAAGCAAACAAGCTGCGTTCCCCTCCGCCAACTTCAACCAAACCTCCCAACACCCTTCCCATCCCCCTCTTGCCCACCTCTGCTCCTTCTCCTCTGCCCTCCGGCCCAGACTTTGGGGGCGCAGATTGGAGAGGATGGGGGAGAGGAGCGGAGAACCGGTCCTCCCTCCCTCCTTCCCTCCCTCACTCACTCCCTCGCAAGCAGCTGTGAGGCTCCTAGGGCCCCCGGAGGCACTGGGAGAAGGCGAGATGTCATTGGCTTGTAGCCTGCGTTGTCTTAAGCTTCCTGGTGCTTGAAGCCTAGACAAGAGGCGCTGGCAGAGGAGGCCCTGTCTAGTGGCCAGGTGACTGGGGACTCTGCTCTCAGCTGGTGACTGGGGACTCTGGTGCTCTATGGGGAGGGAGAGAGTAGGACAAGATGGCACCTCATCGACGAGTCCTCGCAGACGCAGAAGGGCGTCCTGGAATTCCTTCCGGAGGTTCTCGAAGTGTTCGTCGGCAGGGCGGCTGTGCGGGTAGTGGAGGCGGATCTTGCCGGCGTTGACGACCTGCGGATGCATCTGGGCCACCTATGAAAGTATCCATGAGTCCATGATGAAGGATTGGGAAGAGGAGGTATAAGGGTAACCTGGTTGGAGGCCTGAATGAGTGCCTCGACGGTCTTCTTGCTCTTGGTGGGTCCGGCGGTGGCGAGGAGGCGACCAGTGCGAGCGCAGCGGAGTGAGTGCTCCTGGAGGTTGCGGGCGCGGTCGGCGAAGTTGGCGTCGCGGCCGGGGGTCCCCTCGGCCACCATCACCGCCTCCACGAACAGGCGGAGGGGCGTCGTGATGTCCGCGAAGTCCTCCACCACCTTGTCCGTCAGCGCCCTGTTCATCAGCTCCGTCAACTCCGTCAGCTTGCCCGTAATCTGGCTCGCCATCTGTCGAGCCTGCGGGGAGTTGCCCTGAAAACACCAGCCAGTCCTCTTTCTCTGAGTAGAAGGGGTGCTAGGAGGAGTGAGAGAAGGGGTGAGTACGAAGAAAGGTGCTGGTGTGAGCGAGGCGGCGAGGGAGGCATGCGTGTGAGTGGAGGAGGGGAGGAAGGCCTGCAGGGGATTGATGCGCCTGCGGCGAAGCGTGGGCGAAAGCCGGGCAGCCGTCTTGGAGTCCAGAAGCTCCCGTTTGAGGCGCTGCAGCTGGTCAGTCCACCAGGGCTGTTGAGGGTTGAGGGCGGGTTTGGGAGGTGCGGCGGAGGGTCGTGAGAAGGCGAAGGAGTGGGAGGAGAGGGTGGAGAGGTTGGCGGAGGGGATGCGTTTGCGGGCTGCGGGGGGAGTGAGCCATGGCTGGGAGGAGGAGTTGCTGCTGAGGGTGGCCACGGAGGAGGGAGGCTGCTGGCGGGGCATGGAAAGACTGCGGCGACAGCGACGACGTGGGTCTTGGGGCAGGTGGAAGAAGCGGGTGTGTTCGAAGGGGCAGTCCCCGTTCTCGGTGACGAGGTGGGTGATGTAGGTGTGGGAGTGGGCGGTGTCGAGGAGGTGAGTGTTAGTGGGGTTAGTGGGGCAGGTATCATCGGGAGGCGGGCCAGCACCATCGCCCTTGCCGCAGATCTCCAAGCCAAAGCCATGGTGTAAGCGTAAGCGTAAGCGGTGTTGAGAAGAAAGGAAGAGGAAGGAAGAAGAAAGAAGAGAGGAAAGGGAACCTGTCCTCGACGAGCGAGGTCGGCAAGCTGAGCGGCAAGGCTGTCGATCTCGTTGCAGAGGGAAAGGAGGCGGGCGCGGTCGGCTGCCGAGAGCAAGTCGGCCAGCTTGCGTGCCTCCTCGGTGATGAGACGGAGGGCAGCCAGGCCGAGGCCGCCGTCGTCCATGCCGGGGTTCTGAAGCCAGCGCAGAGCCTGCTCCAGACGTCCGGCCACCGTATGGGCAGGCTGTAGGTTGCCGGAGCGCTCGAGGTTGGAGATGGCGGAGTTGAGGATGCCGGGGAAGTCCTTGCCGCCGACCAGGTCCTTCAGCTTCTGGGCCACGGCGCGTGCGAGGCTGAGACCCTGCGGGGTGTCGCCTTGACGAGCGGCGCGGAGTTCGCAGAGGGAGTCGGTGAGGGCGTTGATGTCGGAGGTGGCGCGGCGGATGGCGATGGCGTCGTCGGGTAGAGCGCGTTCGGCGATGCGCTCGGCGTAGTCGAGGATGCGACGGATGCTCTTCTCTCCGACGCCGCCGCGGAGAGCTCTGGGGTCGGCGAGCCAGTCGAGGGCGGCCTGTAGGAGGCTTTCGATGGCGGAGAGGGCCTTGCGCATGACGGTGATGTTGTCGGCGTCCCACTCGTCCTCGTCGTAGGTGGTGAGCTGGAGGACGCGGATGATCTCGTTCATCTCGTCCGTCATCCGCTGCGAGAGGTAGTTGCGGTTCTCGGCGGCCTCCTCCAAGCCCTTGCCGCCTTGGCTGTGGATCTGGATGAAGATCTTCATGGAGCAGATGAGGATGGGCGCCAGGGTCTTGATGGAGTCCATGCAGCGGATGAGGATCTCCCGGTGCGCCACGTGCGTCAGCTCCTTCTCCCGCAGGTCCACGTCCTTGGAGACCCGAGTGAGCCAGGGGCTGATGTCCCGTACGAACTGCGTCAGGTCGTCCATCGACTCGATCACCTCCGTCACCGCCAAGTAGTCCAGCACCTTCTTGCACCCCTTCACGATCTTCCGCACCTCGCTCTCGTCGAAGCACACCAACAGTGCTGACGTACCCTCAACACAGCTTCAATTAGGCCCTCTTTGGCCTAGGAGAGAGGCGGAAAAACCTGAAGAATGCCGCGGGCTCCCTCGATAAGCTTTTTCCTAGCTGGCCCGGAGTAGGGATCGGCACGGAGCATCTGTGCAGCGTCTTCCAGGAGCCTGGAGGACTGCTCCACCCGCGTCAACGCCGGCGGCATGTCTTGCTGCAGGATCGCATCGTCACTGCAATCCCTTCCCACTTATTTCCTCCCTCAACCAGAGGAAGAAAAGAGATGACCTAGAGTGGCAAGTGTCGTAGCCGACGCGGACGAGGTTCTCCACGGCTCGGGAGACGGCGTCCACGGGCCGCGTGAGGTCGGGCATGGCGTTCCCATCCTCTGCCTCCTCGTGCAGGATCACCAGACGCGAGACCTGAATGCCAATCATTCCTTTGCTCCTTCCGTCCATCAGCCTCCACTAGCACTCCGCACTAAAAGTCCGTCACCACCGTCGTTAGCCAGCCGCCACCACCGCTCTCTGCCACCAAATTGGGAGGAGGCTAAGGCCAAGAAAGTGTTGCTGCCTCAATTGGAGTCTGGCTAGTTGGTTAAAGGTTTAGAGTGGGAAGGCCCTAGGAAAGAAAGGCAGGAGGAATAGGAGAAGGAGGAGAAGTGGGGTGGTGTATGGGTGGGTATGTGGGTAGGAGGAGGAAGGGGTGGTGGTAGGGAGGGCTCATACACTGGGTATGACTTGGCTCTCAAGGAGGTGGCAGAGGTTGCAGCCGGCGGTGGCGAGCTGGGAGACGACGGGGTAGGGACTGGGGCCGAGGTGGTTGTGGAGGGAGGAGGTGGAGCCGGCGGGGAGGGGATGACGGGAGGGAGGCTGGAGGAGGACGCGGGAGGCGAGGGGGCGGTAGGGGGAGGGCGGACGGGAGCCCACTGGAGTGAGAGGACTCCCGCGCCCTCCCCAGCGCCGCCCCACCGGCACTTCCAACTCCAGCTACAACCCAGCATACACTGCTCATACACACACACCTCGTCGGAGGCCAGGAGGGCGGAGGTGAGCAGATGGAAGCGCAAGGAACGCGCCCGCTCATCCTCAAACTGGATGCGGCGACGGGTGGCGCGCGTATGTGGAGACGGCAAAGGCAGCTCCCCGGCATCAGCAGGGCGGGCTTTGACAGGAAGGACGCGGATGCCGGCGCTGGGGTAGAGAGGGAAGTGAGGCTTCCGAGGCCGTGGACCGGGGCGAACGAAGGCGGATCCGATGGAGGTGCGTAGGGTGCTGCGGTAGGAGGAGGAGGATGAGCCAGCGAAGGAGTCGTAGCCGGCGTAGGAGTGGAAGCCGTTCATGAGGGAGGGAAGGAGGGAGGAAGAGGGAGGGCGGGGCGATGCTATGGACGTCAGAGTTAGTCAGTCAGTCTGCATCACTCCCACTGGGCCTCCCTCCCTCCTCACTCAGCAGGGCGTAAAAAGGCGTGAGTGAAAGTGAGGTGTATTGAGGTGGGGGCGTTGGAGGAGGGAGGAACAGGTCAGGACGCCCGAGCCCGGAGTTGACGAGGCGGGAGTGAAAAACGGGCGCCCCCTCCCCTCCCCCCACACGTTCACAGTGCAATACCGCCGCCTCCCAACCACTCCCTATTTGCCCAAATACATCTGCGCACTAAGAGGGCCCAGTACACGAATCCCAGAGAGCAAATGCAACTCTCCAACCTCTCTCCTCCGCACCTCCAGCCTTTCCCTCTCCTCCCTCCTCCTCAGCATGGGACTGGGAGTGACCAGAGCAGCTCTCCTCCTCTCCTCTTTCACCACCACCTAGGCCTAGATCCCCTTGCCAAACTATCCCTCCTCCTCCCCTTCATCCACCACTCTCCAGCCGCGCAAACAGCCGACGACTTGGCTTTTTCCCCGCCCCATTCTTCGTCTTCCAAATCTCCTGCGCTCCACTTCGGATAAGGCCAAGAGACCCTTGCACCTGAACCTCCTGAATTGTTTGTCTTCTTTCCTTCTTATTCTGTTTTCGGATTCATGAATTGCTTGAAATTTTCTGCGTTGTATAGAGAGGGTAACATCTTGATCGGGGACAGGCTGGGGATGGAGGAATGAATGGGCTGGGGTCAGATAGGGGGCGTTGTAGGGGCGGGTGATAGATCAGAGGAGGGGGGTGTGGGCGGTGCTGGTGGTGTGTGTAGATAAGGAAGTTGGGCCTATCGCCTCCCCAGTGGACGATTAGCGCTTGGCCTTGCCATTGAAAGCAGGAGGTGGAATGAGCAGACGGACGCTGTCAGTATGGCCGGTGGATACAAATGTGGGAGCCCTTCGCACCCCCAAATGAGCCTGTCGGAGAAGGCGCTTACAGATGGGCTTGGGAGAGCCTCCAAACCCAGCCTCTTCATTGCCCTCACACCCACCCCCTGCCTTTATTAATGTTTTCCTATTGGGGGGCATGGATGAAGCGAAAAATGTTGCCATAGAATGATGTGTATGAAGAGGTGGGTAAAGAGGAGCGAAGGGTCTTCAAAAGCCCAGCCCTCAATTTTCAGCTCGCACGAGGGCCAAAAAACACCCAAAAAACGTCAGCCGGGAAGGCGAAAAAGAGCAATCAATGTCAGGATGGTGCTGGAAACCGGAGCCCAGCTTAGAGTGGAGCAAAAAAAGCTCCACAAGAGGACAGTAATTTGCTGTAAAAATGATGCATAAATTGCATTAAATTTTAAGGTCTTTCAAAAAAATGAGCTCTGCCTACTGGTGCTGTTGGGATGTTGTTCCGGTGAATCAAATGTCGGAGGAGGTTGAAAAGCAAAGAGGTCAGAATCTGATATGCGTGAGCGCAAAAGCTCGGCGTGCCCAGTGGTGCCACCTCCTCTCCACTCTCAGCCCAACACCACGCCTGCGACGCCACTCTCATTTCCCCTCCTCCCCCTCCGCCCTACATCCACCGCCTTCCACCAACTAACTCGCCCTTTCATCTTTTATGTCCATTTCCCTCTAGCTTTCTGTCCAACTCCTGTTTCCGACCAGCTGCTTTTCATTCCAGCGCTGCTTTGGTCGCACAGCTTTCCGCTAGTCAAAGTAGAGCGGAGAAGAGGAGGGGCATTGGCCAACAGATGCTGGCTGGGCCATTAATCTGTGAGTCTGGCTGTTGCATTGGCGGGGAGTGGTAAGGAAGGGGAAGGAGGGGGGTAGAAGTGGTGGAGAGGGGGTGGTGGTGGATGGAGGAGGTGGGTGGAGAGGATGTGGGGCGTGGAGAGGTCGGGGGGACAATGGAGGAAGAAGCTGGGCAGTGGTGTGTTGTAGGTGGTTGGTGTTGCTGTGGTCGAGGTGACTGCGCCGTGCAGGGGACCAAAGCTTCGCCCGCACGCCTCCTGCCCCATAGCAGCGCCCCTTCCCTGCTTTCCCCCCTTCGCCTAAAATTAGCCGCCTGGGAAAGGGGGAAGGGGGGAGTAGGACTAGGAGGAGAAGGGAAGAAGGGGGAGGGGGAAGAAGGGGCCAAGGGGGAATGCCGTGCCTCCTCCAAGGGGCAGGGAGGGGGGCAACGGGGAAGAGAGCTAGGTATGCCAAAGCCACACTGGCCGTAGCGTAGCTGTACACACACACACAGGGACTGGCCTCAGTTGAGGGGCTTCTGGCGGGATTGTAAAGTTTGGCAGAGGGGCTGTGGCAGGGGAAGGGGGAGGGGAAGGGCTGGGGGAAGGAAGAGAGGGCGGAGGGAGGAGGGTGTGTGGGAGAGTGGGGAATGTGGGTGAAGAAGGGGCGAGGATAGTAGAATGGGCCGGAGGGTATGGGTGTAGAAGGGGCTAAAAGGTTGTGCTTGGAGAAAGGGAAGGCCGTTGGGCAAAAGAAGACAGAGAGGGCGAGTGCGCGCAAGCCCAGGGCTGTTCGCGCCTTTCCCCATCCTCACCTCCCCTCCTTCCCTTCCCTCCTCACCTCCCCTCCCCACCTCCCCACCTCCTCCAAGCTAGTGCAGCAGAAAGACTCAGCGGGTGGGCGGTCAGAAAGGGGAGTGAGCGGAGAAATGAGGTGGGAAAAAGTAGGAGCAAGGGGTTGGTGTCACGGGAGGTGTGGGAGGGGGCAGGCAAGCCAGATGCGGGATTGAAGGCTGGTGTTGTGTGTGTGTGAGCAGGGAGGGGAGGGGAGGCAGGGAGAGGGAAGGAAGGAAGGGCAGGAGAAAGCGCCACCCGCGGCGGCTGGTGTAAAATAGGCTTTTCTCTTCCGCCTCCCAAGTGTCCTTGTTTACCTTGAAGGCTAGGTTCATAAGCCAGCGGCGGAATGGCGAGCTGGGCTGGGAGGCAGTCTCGCCCCTTCCCCTCTCCTCCTCCCCTCTAAAACCCCCCCAACCCCTCACTCCAAAGCTAATCCACTTCAACGCTCTCCCCAAATCACCTCTCAGACTCCTCACCTTCTCCTCTCAACCACCCGACCGCCGCCTTTTTTTCTACCCCGCCTGTCGGCTACGCCGCTTCCTGTTGCAAGGCTCTGCGGCGATGACTCACGGCTGAGATGAGCCTGGAAATCTTCCCACTCCCTTCCTCGCCTCCTTGGCGCCGGCGGAAGACAGGGAGTGGAGGAAAGGGCGGAGGAAAGGGCGGTGAATAATGAAGCCCATCAGCCCAACAGCTGACTTCCACTCTGCCCCTGAAGAACGCGTCTAGCCGCCCCCACACACTCACTCACACTCACACACACACACCACCGCCTTTCTTTCAACCCAGCAGGCCTACCTTGCCTATCATCCAGCTCCCATTTGGACCTCCCCAAATGCCTCCAATAGCACGGAACAGTGATTCCCTTTTTTGTGCGTAATGGGGTGCTTTGAAAAAAGAGGGGACGTATAATGGAGGGCGATGTAATCGAAAAGGGGGCCCATAAAGTGCCCATCCTTCCATCTCCATCCCCCACTTTGCAGACGACCTTGCCTCTTTGCCCTTCACTGTCAGAGATAGGCACACTCTGCCTCTGCGCCACGAAAAACCCATTCGCTTAGCCGCGGATCAGAGACCAATTAAGCATCCAAAGGCTGGACAAGCACAGAAAAGGGACGAGGTAAAAGGAAGGAAAGGATGGATACCTGTTGAGCAACGGGCTCGAGGATGCCCTCGATGGTTTTGGTGTGGAAGACGGGCATGTTGGGCAGGAGACGGAGGGAGGGGGAGGATGACGAAGGGTGATGAAAGGGAGGATGGGCGTCGGGTGGCGTTAAGCGTCCATGAAGGGGGAGGAGCTGGTGTCCGGCTGCGGCAGGACGGGCGAGCGAGGACGCGTGCGCGGTTCCTTCCACTCCCGCCCTCCTTTTCCCTTTTCCCTCCTCACTGACACACACACTCTCCCCCCTCTACTCCACCCCCACCCACCCCCACACCCCCAGCCAACCCCCTCACCTCCACCCCAACCGCTGACGCCCCCTCTCCCCAGCCCCCTTTCCCAGCTCTGGCCCTGCCCTTCCCACAATCCCACACACCCCCACCCCCTATCCGCAGCCGCCAAGCAGGCACTCCTGCCGCGCTGCCTACCGTAGCCTACTATAGGCCTCCCTAGCCTGACCATCCTCGCCTCAAGGTCCACCTTTTGCCGCCCAATTATAAATTATGATGGACAAAAATGTGGAAGTAAAATGTTCGCTAATAATACGAACATATGTAAAATTATATTTTGGCAGTGTAGAGTATTTTCTATATTGCGCATATAGATGTGTGTGAGTATATCTGGAATTGCTTAGCTTGCGAACAAATCGGTTTTGTTTACCGTTCTTTAAATGCGTTAGAACATTCAAAAATTGAAAAAGAACGGACGAAAAACTTCGATCACGGGCTGGCCGAGCTGATTGAAATGACCGGGGTAGAAGTCTCAGCCACTAAGGTAACCTTCAAGTTCTTCACCATCAAGCTAGCCACACAAACGAAATGAGCACCCAAGCATATTGTTTTTCATTTTCGCTGAAAAGATTGGCTATCAGTAAATGAAATGTGGTCAAATTAGTTCAAAATGATTGCGTTCAGTTGATGCAAATGTTCCATGTTTCTAGCAGGCTTCAACCTCGGCGGCAAGTAAGATGTAGGCGTCTTTGGCAGGATCGAACTTGCTTCTTGTGGCCTCGCGAGGTTCGTCCAGCGTCTTGGCTTCTGTGCGGATGGCGATATCGTCGTCAACCACCACCCACGTACCATCGCCTTGTCGTCCCGTGAAGATGTAGTGCCCCGTTTTTGTATCCGAACCATTGTGAAGCACAGCGCCGATTATTTTGAACCGACGCCCTTCAACATTTAAGTTCAGATTAATCATTCTTTTTGAGATTTACTCACTCGTAGTGCGAAGTTTGAATATGTCGCCGTATTGCATTTGAACGTCAAGTTTTTTAACATCTCCAATCGCAAGGATCTGATAGCGCTTGAGGACGATGAAAAAAACGTCAAACGAATAAACCTCCTCCTAAACAAGGTATTCTCGGCTGTTGCCAAGATGCGCGGCCTTTGTTCCAGATAATAAGCTAAGCAATTCCTTTTAACTGCTTTAAGATACTGCCGCAGCAAACGTATCTGCCAAATCTAAGCTGAGTTTATAGAAAAACCATTAATTTATGGATGTTCGAATTTTTGAAACATCAAGATTTTATGTTTTTGACTATAAATCAAGAAATAATAAATGTGTCGAAAAATTCCATTATCAACTTCAATATATCACCATTAGAGACGTACATGCCAAAATTCAATTGATTTCATTGAAAAACCATCGATTTATGGATGTTCAAATTTTTGAAACATCACGAATTTAGGTTTTTGGCCATAAACTGAGAAATAACTAATATTTCGGAAATTCCTTTTGCCAGCTTCAAGATAACACCTCGACGGACGTACCTGCCAAAAATCAGCCAATTTCGTTGAAAAACCAGTGATTTATGAATTTTCGTACTTTGAAACATCAAAAAATTGAGTTTTGGGCAAAAATCGAAAAATTACGTCAAGCCCAAAAAATGACCTGGAGATATCACCCAGGCGGACTTTCATGCAAAAAATCAGCCAATTTCGTTGAAAAACCAGTGATTTATGAATTTTCGTACTTTGAAACATAAAAAAATTGAGTTTTGGGCGAAAATCGAAAAATTACGTCAAGCGCAAAAAATGGCCTGGAGATACCACCCAGGCGGACCTTCATGCAAAAAATCAGCCAATTTGGTTGAAAAACCGCGGAGGCCGGGCCCCGGAATGACATATATATATATATATATGCGGAAAGACGGACACAAAAATGAGGTAACTGGTTAAGCTGGCCTTGGCCGCCCGCCGCTTCGGGCAGGGCGCCAGAGCTCCTCCGGCCTCCGGGCACGGGTGCTACGGCCCCTACGCTTCGCCTAGCATGCTTCGCATGCTAGGCTACGCTCCAGGGCCTCCGCACCCATGCCCTCCGGCCTCCGGAGCTCTGACTGCCCTGCCCTCCGCGGCAGGCGGCCTTCGGCCGCGCAAAAATGGTTAATTCGGGCGTTTCGTAAAATAAGTGTAAGGGGGAAAGGGCTGGAACAAGTTTGGAAGTGTTGGCGGTCGGCTGCTGGCAGGTGGGACAATACAGGGCCTCCGTCACCACCTCCTGGTCACAGAGCTGGTCCAAGCAAGACTGGAGGCTCTCCTTCGTGAGGTCAAGGGTGAGGCTGTTGTAATACTCCAGACTGCTCACTCGCGACTTCAAGCAAGCCATGCAGAAGTGCTCGGTCTGTCGCCCTACCCGAAACATCTGTAAAGCTATGCTTTTTGATAAAGTGAGCTTATACCAGGCAATTTTAGGCCGAAAGCAGCTTAAAAAAGCTTTAAAAAGCAAAAGCCGCACATGTGCAATAAATACAAATATAAATCGGGACACAATATATGAAATTTCCTAAGCATATCAAGCACCTGTTATTGCTGGAATGGCCGCTGGATGCTGTTTGATTCAATAAAATGCTGTAGAGTTGCGATAATTTTAAGTACCTGAGCGGACTGATATCCGAATTCTGATATTTGATACTACCTGTTACCTACAAGAAAGAAAATCAAAAAACTAAAATCAAATATACAGGAGCAGTCCAGCTCTAGACAATAAAAATTTCACATATTTAAGAGGCGTTTTATGAGAGAAGTGCGAATCCTCTAAGGGGGGCCGGACATAATTTTCTGACCCCCTTTTTTATTGCAAATTCTGAATCTCTATACATTTTTATGTAACTCCACCAATTTTGGGCGAAAAATATTCAAAAATGGGCTCACAACAGCTCCAAACGTAATGGGAGGTCGAAATTTGTCAATTTTCGCGTTTTTCGGAGTTGTGTTCATATAACTGCTTATTTTACCTCTATTTTAGATATTTCTACAGACAATATCGGTATCAATCGAATCCCTAGGATCTTGGTAATGCGCCCATGACAATAGTTTTGCCTGAAAATAAAAATTCGTCGCAAAAAATAAGTTTATGTGGTCAACACAGAAAAATCTCAAATTTCAATTTTTGGAAAAAGCATCATAAAAGCAAATTTCTAAGTATGAATTCGCCAAAATGACTATCATTTTTGAATTTTTTTTACAAAATTTTGGTCTAGAAACTGCTAAGAAAAAGTGCAAAATGGGGTGGGCCAAATGAGCTATAAGCACATTTCTATGCCCTAGTCCAGAATGTTCCTATGTTATTATAACATAGGGCACTTTGTCAATGGTAAAATTTTTGCACTAAAAACTTCCTGTTCTTCTGTATTTGAATATTTCCCGATTTCCTTCTTTGAGCTTCATTATATAACCCTTACGCAAGTATCTACTAAGAAAACACTCGGGTTTCACTTGGGAATTTTGAAAAATAACCCAAAGAGTAGAAACGCTGAAAAATGGGGTATGCTGAGAAATGTCAAAAGGTAACGATATTTTTGGGAAGGAATGGCATTTTAGAAAGTTGGTAAGGAAAGATTCAAAAGTTGTGTGTATGCGTGGGTCAACTTCTCATGCTGAAAAAGCTGAAAGCTGAAAAAATTATAAAAATGCGGGAAAAACCTCTAAAAACATCAAAAGTGATCATATTTACCAGTTTCTGGGCCACGCGCAACTAGTCGCAGGTATTTTTAGCTTTTTTCTGCATTAGAAGTTGACCCAAGCATACACACTATTTTTGAATGTGGGAACCTTCTGCGGATCTCACCATGATATTTTCCATGAAGGTTTTTAAATTTTAATGTGTATAAAATGATATAATCTGAGATAAGATGATCACACACAGCAAATGAGTTGCCAAAACGTGGGAGAGCGTTCATTTAATTTTGAAAACAAAATGTAAAAAAGAAAGCGGAATTTCCATCGCCGTTCCAGCGCGTCGGGGCCTTTTGAGATTGGCCGGCGCTAGGGAACATGTGGCGTTCGGTGCTCAGCGCTAATCAAGCCCCCCTTCAGCCTTCGCCCAGAAGAGTTCAGCAGTGAAATAAGGTCAAACTTGCTTGAAACTGGTTTGGGTGGGATTGAGTCAGATATTTGATTGGAATCGGGATAGGAGTTTGGCCACCTTGTGTTTGGTTCAAAGTCTAGGTATGGATAGACCTGCGTCGAGCCACCTGGGTTTTAGGTCAAACACTGGGCTTGGATAGACTTCGGTCTATCCACCTTGCGTTTGGCTTAAATTCTGGGTTAGGATAGACCTGCGTCGAGCCACCTGGAATTTGAATCGAACATAGGGTTGTGTCAAACTTGCTTCAATTTCCCTGGGTTTGGTCACAATTTGGGTTCGGATGGGATTGGGATAGAAGTTTGGCCACCTTGTGTTGGGTTCAAAGTCTAGGTATGGATAGACCTGCGTCGAGCCACCTGGGTTTTAGGTCAAACACTGGGCTTGGATAGACTTCGGTCTATCCACCTTGCGTTTGGCTTAAATTCTGGGTTAGGATAGACCTGCGTCCTGCCACCTGGAATTTGAATCGAACATAGGGTTGTGTCAAACTTGCTTCAATTTACCTGGGCTTGGTCACAATTTGGGTTCGTATGGGATTGGGATAGAAGTTTGGGCACCTTGTGTTGGGTTCAAAGTCTAGGTATGGATAGACCTGCGTCGAGCCACCTGGGTTTTAGGTCAAACACTGGGCTTGGATAGACTTCGGTCTATCCACCTTGCGTTTGGTTTAAATTCTGGGTTAGGATAGACCTGCGTCGAGCCACCTGGAATTTGAATCGAACATAGGGTTGTGTCAAACTTCCTTCAATTTCCCTGGGTTTGGTCACAATTTGGGTTCGGATGGGATTGGGATAGGAGTTTGGCCACCTTGTGTTGGGTTCAAAGTCTAGGTATGGATAGACCTGCGTCGAGCCACCTGGGTTTTAGGTCAAACACTGGGCTTGGATAGACTTCGGTCTATCCACCTTGCGTTTGGCTTAAATTCTGGGTTAGGATAGACCTGCATCGAGCCACCTGGAATTTGAATCGAACATAGGGTTGTGTCAAACTTCCTTCAATTTCCCTGGGTTTGGTCACAATTTGGGTTCGGATGGGATTGGGATAGGAGTTTGGCCACCTTGTGTTGGGTTCAAAGTCTAGGTATGGATAGACCTGCGTCGAGCCACCTGGGTTTTAGGTCAAACACTGGGCTTGGATAGACTTCGGTCTATCCACCTTGCGTTTGGCTTAAATTCTGGGTTAGGATAGACCTGCGTCGAGCCACCTGGAATTTGAATCGAACATAGGGTTGTGTCAAACTTCCTTCAATTTCCCTGGGTTTGGTCACAATTTGGGTTCGGATGGGATTGGGATAGGAGTTTGGCCACCTTGTGTTGGGTTCAAAGTCTAGGTATGGATAGACCTGCGTCGAGCCACCTGGGTTTTAGGTCAAACACTGGGCTTGGATAGACTTCGGTCTATCCACCTTGCGTTTGGCTTAAATTCTGGGTTAGGATAGACCTGCGTCGAGCCACCTGGAATTTGAATCGAACATAGGGTTGTGTCAAACTTGCTTCAATTTCCCTGGGTTTGGTCACAATTTGGGTTCGGATGGGATTGGGATAGAAGTTTGGCCACCCTGTGTTGGGTTCAAAGTCTAGGTATGGATAGACCTGCGTCGAGCCACCTGGGTTTTAGGTCAAACACTGGGCTTGGATAGACTTCGGTCTATCCACCTTGCGTTTGGCTTAAATTCTGGGTTAGGATAGACCTGCGTCGAGCCACCTGGAATTTGAATCGAACATAGGGTTGTGTCAAACTTGCTTCAATTTCCCTGGGCTTGGTCACAATTTGGGTTCGTATGGGATTGGGATAGAAGTTTGGCCACCTTGTGTTGGGTTCAAAGTCTAGGTATGGATAGACCTGCATCGAGCCACCTGGGTTTTAGGTCAAACACTGGGCTTGGATAGACTTCGGTCTATTCACCTTGCGTTTGGCTTAAATTCTGGGTTAGGATAGACCTGCGTCGAGCCACCTGGAATTTGAATCGAACATAGGGTTGTGTCAAAATTTCTTCAATTTCCCTGGGTTTGGTCACCATTTGGGTTCGGATGGGATTGGGATAGAAGTTTGGCCACCTTGTGTTGGGTTCAAAGTCTAGGTATGGATAGACCTGCGTCGAGCCACCTGGGTTTTAGGTCAAACACTGGGCTTGGATAGACTTCGGTCTATCCACCTTGCGTTTAGCTTAAATTCTGGGTTAGGATAGACCTGCGTCGAGCCACCTGGAATTTGAATCGAACATAGGGTTGTGTCAAACTTGCTTCAATTTCCCTGGGCTTGGTCACAATTTGGGTTCGTATGGGATTGGGATAGAAGTTTGGCCACCTTGTGTTGGGTTCAAAGTCTAGGTATGGATAGACCTGCGTCGAGCCACCTGGGTTTTAGGTCAAACACTGGGCTTGGATAGACTTCGGTCTATCCACCTTGCGTTTAGCTTAAATTCTGGGTTAGGATAGACCTGCGTCGAGCCACCTGGAATTTGAATCGAACATAGGGTTGTGTCAAACTTGCTTCAATTTCCCTGGGCTTGGTCACAATTTGGGTTCGGATGGGATTGGGATAGAAGTTTGGCCACCTTGTGTTGGGTTCAAAGTCTAGGTATGGATAGACCTGCGTCGAGCCACTGGGTTTTAGGTCAAACACTGGGCTTGGATAGACTTCGGTCTATCCACCTTGCGTTTGGCTTAAATTCTGGGTTAGGATAGACCTGCGTCGAGCCACCTGGAATTTGAATCGAACATAGGGTTGTGTCAAACTTGCTTCAATTTCCCTGGGCTTGGTCACAATTTGGGTTCGTATGGGATTGGGATAGAAGTTTGGCCACCTTGTGTTGGGTTCAAAGTCTAGGTATGGATAGACCTGCGTCGAGCCACCTGGGTTTTAGGTCAAACACTGGGCTTGGATAGACTTCGGTCTATTCACCTTGCGTTTGGCTTAAATTCTGGGTTAGGATAGACCTGCGTCGAGCCACCTGGAATTTGAATCGAACATAGGGTTGTGTCAAAATTTCTTC
>JASANA010012536.1:0-11359 GCA_030248095.1 Ptycholaimellus sp. GST1_10 | reverse complement strand
TAGCATAGATTGTGCGTCATTTTGAGCGCAATATATCCAGCTGAGAAAGAGTTTGCAGACTAGATGAAAGTTTGTCGTATCTAAATTCAACGCGTCGCAAAATAGCTTTGCAGAATGAATATAGAAAGACGTAACTCTGCCGCAATTGCTTATTGGCGGAGTTAGACTAGGTGAGAGATTGAAGGCTTTGCTGCATGGCTCAGAACGCGGCCCAGACAAATATGCGGCAGTTCTTGGCCTAGCCTTTTCCGCCCTTGTCCAAAGCTGGCACAGGCAGAGCGGATAGATAGGCTCTCATTCCCATCCTCCGCATCTAAGCTCAGCCGTTTAGGCTTTGCTAAGAGCCTTCTTGGAAGGACTTTGTTTTTTCCGACACTTTTCAGCATCAGAATTGCTCTTTTATGCATCAATTCGCATTTAGAGACTTATGATTTACGGCAACAAGAAAGGCGATAAACTGTTCAAGTTTATTGCATGCATTCTCTGGCTAATAGGAGAAGGGCCAGTTTGCGGTTGGGTACCCTAGCTCCTGCCCGGGGGCAATTAGGCCTCTTGGAGATCAATGCGCCCTGGGACGGGGCCATAAATCAGGTGGAGAATTCTGCAAAGGGTTGCTCAACGATGAACTTTGGCTTTGCCAATGCTCAGGGGAGCTGCAAGTGAACGCTGCTGGCCATGGGCAGGGCGGCGCAGCTTTTGAGGCCAGGCCTTCTCTGCGGCGGAGGAGGGGAGGAGTTGGCGGAAACATTTTTCACTTTTCCTCCAGTCCAGGCTCAGTAGCATAGACTTGCGCCTAATTTACTCCACTCAGCCAAGGCTGAAAGTTTCGTAAAGAAGGATTGCCATTGCGCTTTGTGAAAAAGGGCAAGGCAGTGCTGAGTGGTGTTGCCGGTTGAAACTGGGCAAAGCTTCAGCCAGGGGGCTCTGAGGCAAAGCCAGAGTGGCATTGTCCGCGGAAGCTCCGCAGTTACGCCTCCAAAACTATGCCCAGTATTTTCATCGAATCTTGCAACGGCAAAATAGCGATAAAATGGGCAGAGTAGTTGGAGCTCTAAAGGCGGCCAAAGAGCGAGCAGCATTGGGCGGCGTCTGGAGGGCTCTCCAACACAAGGCCAACTTGCTCTGCCACTTTTCTAGAAACTGTACGGCAATGCCAAAGTTTTGTAAAAGTGGACGGCAGTTTTTATTCTGCAAGCGTAACTTTTCAGTTAAGCTTTGGCAGTTGCAATTGCATTCTGTCCAGCGAAAGGGACCTGAGCAGCGGCCAGGCAAGAGCTGGCAGCTTAGGCATCTGCTCGGCCTTTTCACGCCTCCACAATGTCCTGCTGCAGCATGGGGCTCAATGAAAGATGCTTTCATGAACTCTGCGTTCCGCTAGTTTCGTCAATCAAAGTTTCAATGAAATTCATTTTCACTTTGATCTCTAAAACATCAACAGTCTAAGCTGACGTTTGCTGTTGCCAAATATGGCTGACTTTGGCAAGCCTTTGAGGCGGTCAGAGTGGACTGAGGGCAGGGCAGGAGGGGAGTTTCGGGAAGGCTGGAGGATTTGGGAGCTCCAGACTGCCCTGGCAAGTAGCGGCAGCAAGACACGAGGCCAAGTTTTAGTTGGCCTAGGCTCGGAAGCGCCTCATTTTGCTGGCTGAGCTCAGCTCAGCTACTCTTTATTCTTCCTCCTTTCCACAGGCCGATCATGAGAAGGGCGGCAGAAAGTCGGGCAAAATAGAAGTCGACAAATTCTCCATTCACTTGTCAGCATGCTGATAGTGAAATTGGAATTCATCGCTTTCCTTTTTCAACGCGTCTTGCCAAAAGGCTGAGCGATTGAGAAGGAATGAGGAGTGAAGAGAAGTGCAGGGTGAAGGTAGGCTACTGGATGGAGTAGTCGACGCTGGCGGCGACGTAGCTGGGCTTGGAGTAGAGGTGCTAGCAGTTGAAGGTGGAGGGGAGTCAGCAGATCGTCTTGTGGCCATGGGTGTTTCCACTCATGAACCACTCTCTGCTACCATAAAAATGGGTGTGCTGCACAGGAGCACATTGAGTCCCTTTTGATAGCCATTTCCGATGAGGTGTGAGGAGCAGAGTTGGGCGGAAGCTATTATCGGATATAGATAGTTACAACCGGAAGAGGGCCGGAAGTTAGTAGGAAGCAGTAGAGGAAGGGCAGCACCATCACCTTACATTCTAACACAACTGAGGAGGTCCGGCCTTGGTAGGCCAGACCCCTCCACCACTTTACAACGGAACCATGATCTGGTACTGAAGGACTCCTGAGTCCGCACACCAAGTATCATAGTAGAATCAGACCATAAACTGCTTCAATATGTCCTTTCAGGGTTTAATGATACTCCAATACTGCAAAGATGGGCGCTAAACATTTCAAATTTTCAACCCTGTTTGCGCTATAAATCAGCAAAGATCACGTCAATGCAGATGCTCTATCAAGAATGTATGAAGAGCTTCCTATGCCGTTCCCTGATGTTTTAGAAAAACCTCTTAAATCAGAAAAATCCTCCAGCAGCAATACGAGACATCAAGGCACCCTGAAAAATTCAGTTGTTTTCTCAATAGAAGAAAATAAATTTTTCAAAAATTCAATTTCCATCTCCAAAGAACAGAAAAAAGATGCTTTTTGTAGAGCAATGGTTGAAAACCGTTTAGAAGGCACATTACCTCAGGATTATGAATTAAGCAAAAAAGTTGCATGTTCGGCACACTTATACACAACAGATGAGCAAGATCTCTTATATTTCTTAGGGGAGGAGGGAGCTATGCTACTTTTCGTCCCACACACTTGCGTTCTGCAAGTTCTTCACTGCTTTCATGCCAGCTAATTTGCTGGGCATTTTGCTTTCAAATGGACCTACGACACCATTAAAAGCCATTTCTACTGGCCTAACATGGTCAAAAATATAAGAGAATTCTGCATGGCTTGTTTGGTCTGCCAACAGTTTAATGCCATGAGCCCAGGAGCCATAGAGCCGCTAATGCCCATCAAGGCATCAAGACCTTTCGAAATTGTGGCAAGTGACATGATGGGACCCATGACCAAATCAAATGGGTATTCCTATATCATGGTCTGCTGTAATTATTTCACCTCTTACATCATAGCAATACCACTGGTGAACATTAAAGCTGAATCAACAACGAGAGCTTTCCTGAAACACATAGTCCTGAAATTCGGCAGAATTAGAAGATGGCTTAGTGACCAGGGCACCAATTTCTGTGCCCACCTAGTGAAGATTTTATCCAAGGAAATGGGCATGGCAAAAATAGAAATGACGCCATATCATCCTCAAGGAGATGGAAAGTGCAGGTGGTACAATTGCACTTTGATTTCTATTCTGGCAAAGTTCTGCCATGAGAGGCCTTCTACCTGGTCTCAGCATTTGCCTTATGCCGTTTTTGCTCATAACGCAAAAGGACAGGCAACATGCCTTTCCACACCTTGTTCAGTTTTGATTGCAAATTCTCTTTACCTGAGGGTTTGCAACCAACCTTGGAGGGTCTGCCAGTGAGGCAGCCAGAATTCACAACTGAGGCAGTAGCCAATCTGAAAAAGATGTGGGATAAAATGCGCCAGCATTCCAAGGCAGCGCAAAGGAGACAAAAGGAACAATATGACAAAAAGGCAAAAGTCAAACCATTCAAAGTCGGAAATTTGGACTGGGCCAGAAATCATGTGCATGAAAAGTTCAACCTCAGATTCACCGGTCTATGGCGAATTGCTAGTCTAAAAAGGCCCAATGCCATCATTCACCCCCTGGAATTCCCCGATCTTACAAAAACCGTGCACCTAAACCACCTAAAACCCGTGCACGTTATGCCTCCAGACCTCTGCCATGAGCCTATAGATGCTTAATGCAAAGCTGCTGCCCGTGTCCTAGTCCCGTGTCCTCCTGTACCCCATCTCCCTGCTCCTGTTCCCCAGGACCCCCCTCCATCTGCAAGAGGCAGGACTGCTGCAGCACCCAGCCACCCCGCTGGTGCCCAGCCATCCAGAGCCGGAACTCCTCCTCCTATTCCAGCAAAGAAGACCCGCGGGCATCCTCCTGGCAAGACCCGCTTGGTGTCACCCTCTGACTCCCCCCGTATGGACGCTGCCAAAGCCAGCAAAGCCGCCCAGGATGCTGCCAAAGCTGACAAAGCCGAAGCCCAAGCCGCCGCCAAGGCTGCCTGAACTGCTGCCAAGACTGCCAAAGCCGATGCCCTGGCCGCTGCCAGAACTGCCGAGGCCGCAGCCAAAGCCGCCGCCCACTCCAGGAAGACAGCCCCTGCAAAGCAACAGCCTCCTCTGCCGATGGAACTACCGGGCACCCCTGAAGCGGCCCTGAAGGCCTCTCTGACATCGCCAGATTCGAGCAGCGGTTACGAGACTCCAAAGGCCCAGATGCAGGTGCCAAGGAGGCAGTGCCTTGACAGCGGTCCACCCCCTGCTCCCTCAGCCACTGCCATCATCCCATCTCTGGCTCGCCCTCCGTCTCCAATCCCAGACAGAGTCCCAGACAGAAGATACGACCTCTGAGATCCCTCGCTCATGAAGCCACCCAACTGCCTAGACCACTAGACCGCCTGCTCCGCCTGCTACACTGCTCCGTTGCCCTCGGTTCTGCCTGCTCCTTGTCTGCCCGCTCCTCATCTGCCTCTCTCCCCGCTCCCCCCTTTGCCTATCCCCTTCCCGGTGATACTTTTCCGTGATCAGAGTGATGCAGTTTCCGCATATGCGTCTGCTATAGGGCTCTTTAGGTTAGTAGAACTTCCATGCCTTCTATGTAAGTTCTTAGGGGAGGTGTAAGGTGTGTTGACTCCTGTCTGGAGCATAGCCATAACAAGGCAGCTCCTGCACCTTAGATCTTGCTCTGAGATCAGTCTCTTCTCTTGCTTCCTCATGGTAAACCTCCTGCCCTCCTGCCCATGTAACCGCACTACAGATCCTTACATAACTGATTACACACCTTTTGATCGCAGCCAACTGATACCACTACTGAGTGGCTGGTTGTTGAAAACGTGATCAAAATTCTGCTCAAGATGGGCGCAATCCAGGAATCAAACTTGCCCTATTTCAGCCCTGTTTTGATAGTTCACAAACCAGATGGGAGTGCTAGAATGGTGCATGACTATAGACATTTGAACAGTGTAACAGTCAAAGATGTCTATAACTTGCCAATCACAGATGAAATCTTAAGCTCTTTAGCTGGGGTAACACAATTCTGTGCCCTAGACCTCACAACAGGTTATCATCAAATCAAGATGCAACCAAGTGACTGGAAATATACAGCTTTCCAAATGCACTTAGGAATTTTCGAGTATGTTGCAATGCCAATGGGACTTGCTTCTGCAACGTCTTCATTTCAATGCACAATGAACAACGTCATGCAAGGCTACCTATGGAGAACAGTCTGGATTTACCTAGACGATGTCCGCATCGGAGGCCAAGACTTTAAAAGCCTATGTGAAAACCTAGCCTTAGTGGTTGATTGCATCAAAAATGCGAACTTGAAATGCAAGTTACGAAAGTGCAAATTCCTTGAAAAGGAAATTGCATATTTAGGTCACAACATTTCTGACCAAGGAATTAAGGTTGACACTAAGAAAACCGAATCAGTTGACAATTATCTGCGACCAGGAACTGCAAAAGCTTTACAATGGTTTCTAGTCTTATGCTGCTACTATCATAAATTTGTTCCTAACTTTGCACCGCTCTACGACCTGTTAACAAAAAATAAAGAATTTAATTGGAAAGATGCACAAGAGCGAGCATTTGCGAAGCTTAAACATGCTTTGAGTAAACCACCAGTCCTAGCGTTTCCGGTAATGGATAGAAAAATTCGTATCCAACATTTTATCGGTTAATGAATCTTTTCCAGCTTTCAAATGGTGGGCTGTGAATTCTTTTGTTTGAACTAAAACATACCTTTTCGGCAGTAAAGCTGACTGCAAAAAAATTTATGCAAATAAAACTTTTTGAGACTTAAAATTGTTTTCATTTGGCCCTCATCTTTTCACCACCCAAATTCCTTTGCAGCAAAAATACTCCTATTGGTCATTCTATGATACTTGCAATAATGTAACAAATGCCTTTTTGCAGGAGGCAAGCGCAGCTATTTCTGCTGAATGGCACCTCTACTCATCCCTAGCATACCTCTCCCACTGTGACATGGATGACAACTCCTGCCTTGCCAGCAACAATGCCATTGTGATTTGGCGATTTTCCTTTGGAGGGCATGCTGTGTGCCGTTGGAAAAAAGTTGGATCTAATGAAGCAAAAATAAGCAACCAACGATACATTGTAATTGAAGAATTACAAGCAGCTTTTGAAATAACTCACTTAAAGCGTTTTTCTGATGATAGAAGCGTGTGCGCTTGTCTACTGTCAATGGCATTTCTAGGTCAAAGCAAAACTGCTGTGGTTTTCACAGAAGGTTTTCTGCAATTTATCAATTTCGCCAAAAAAGCAAGCAATTTTGACTCGAAAATACGTTTAGCAAAAATCCAAAATGATACGGATCCCATAAACGCAAAACTGAATTATCTCAGTTTTCAATTATTCCTACAGCAAGTAGAATTATTCAGGTCATTATGGATGCAAATATGTAGGTTGAATCAAATACTTCTGGGCTTGCTAACTCAATTGGCAGCACTAGACCCAACTCTTGCAGTGCAAGCATATTTCGGATGACTGGACCTTATCGCTAGGCCATTTACCATAATGGTGACACATTTCTCATTTACCAATGTCATCACATTGACAACATATAAATTCACTGGAATGGAGAATTTAACAACAAATGCTATGATAAAACACTGGTGACTTATAAAAATGAGCTTTGGTGGATAATGCCAAACTCAAGAGAACTCACGAAATTGGCCACCAAAAAGCCTTGCTTGCATTCGCACAGCAAAGTTTACCGATTGTCCCTCAACCTCAATGATTGGTACTACCATTCCCCTTCTGGAAGAGTCGATGTCAGAAAATTGGATATTGAAATGCAACTGACAGCTCCTTTAAACCCAATAAAGTTTGATAAACCTGCATTATTTCATGATGAAAGATATGCTCAAGCAGGTAGCATTGATCTAATTGTTTCCGCCTGGCATCAACAGCAAATTTTGCAACAACAAATCAGTATTCTGAAAAATTTTGCGGAAGTACAATTTTGGGATTCCGAATCTTTCAAAAAGTCATTTTCCACTTCAGGGAAAAAATTGACTGGCTTTGTTAGTTCTACCATGAATGGCATAGCAACAGGTTTTCAAACCTGGGCTCATTCTTCAGGCCAATTTTTCACAACGATTTTGAAGGGCCTGATCCAAGTTCTATGCAATTTGGACATAACGATTGCAATAGCAGTATGCACGATTCTCTGCTGCTTTTACGGTGGCAAATTGTGGCTAAAAAGATGGCAGTCCACTACTAACACAAATGAGAGGTCAGATTGGTCCCTGCATTCATAACAACTTCAAAAAGATTTGCGGAAAGCATGGCACAGATCAGCAAAATATTGGAGAAATATAAAAAATTCATGATCCAACAGCATTGAGCTTCAATAAATTGCTCAAACAAAAGCTGATAATGTTTTGCAGTGCGACGAAGACCTAGTTTTAATGCCTTCGCAACATGTCGCAATTTTCACGGGATCAAAACCAAAAACAAGTTCAATGCCTAAAAAACCGCCATGCCTAACTACTGTCATTGAGGGCATGGCAAATGGGCATGGCAAAAATAGAAATGACGCCATATCATCCTCAAGGAGATGGAAAGTGCGGGTGGTACAATCTCACATTGATTTCTATTCTGGCAAAGTTCTGCCATGAGAGGCCTTCTACCTGGTCTCAGCATTTGCCTTATGCCGTTTTTGCTCATAACGCAAAAGGACAGGCGACATGCCTTTCCACGCCTTGTTCAGTTTTGATTGCAAATTCCCTTTACCTGAGGGTTTGCAACCGACCTTGGAGGGTCTGCCAGTGAGGCAGCCAGAATATACAACTGAGGCAGTAGCCAATCTGAAAAAGATGTGGGATAACATGCGCCAGCATTCCAAGGCAGCGCAAAGGAGACAAAAGGAACAATATGACAAAAGGCAAAAGTCAGAATATTCAAAGTCGGAAATTTGGTCTGGGCCAGAAAGCATGTGCATGAAAAGTTCAACCTCAGATTCACCGGTCTATGGCGAATTGCTAGTCTAACAAGTAAAGCGCAATAGGTGACCGCGGAGCTAAACACGCCACAAAACATGATTTTAAACCCCACAAAACGTAACATTTCAGGAAAAAAATGTGTCCAAATCTGTTGAGAATTGGCCATTTCTCAGCATACCCCATTGTTAAACCCAAAAAAGTTATGTTTCAAATGGTCCCGGACCAGTTCCACCCCTCCAGATCTTCCTAAAATTTTATTACCTTTCATGAAAAAAAAGTTTGTCAAAATTCGTTGAGAATTCGCCATTTCTCAGCATACCCCATGTTTAAACCTTTCTACCCAAAAAAGTAATGTTTCATATGCTCCGGGACCAGTTCCACCACTCCAGATCTTCCTAAAATGTTATTACCTTTCAGCAAAAAAAAGTTTGTCCAAATCCGTTGAGAATTCGCCATTTCTCAACATACCCCATTTTTCAAACGTTCTACCCAAAAAAGTAATGTTTCAAATGCTCCTGGACCAGTTCCACCCCTCCAGATCTTCCTAAAATGTTATTACCTTTCAGCAAAAAAAAAGTTTGTCCAAATCCGTTAAGAATTCGCCATTTCTCAACATACCCCATTTTTTAAAATTTCTACCCAAAAAAGTAATGTTTCAAATGCTACAGGACCAGTTCCACCCCTCCACATCTTCCTAAAATATTATTACCTTTCAGGAAAAAAAAAGTTTGTCAAAATCCGTTGAGAATTAAGCCTTTTACAGCATACCCAATTTTCCAACCTTTCTACCCAAAAAAGTAATGTTTCAAATGCTCAAATTCAGGGTCTACCCCTCCAGATCTTCCTAAAATAGCATTACCTTTCAGGAAAAAAAAATTTTGTCCAAATCCGTTGAGAATTCGCCCGGGGCCAGCATTTCCAGAAACATTATATATATATATATATATATATATATATATATATATATGAGGACAAAAGTTGAGTAACCTCTATAGACCGCGGAGCGGCCCTTCCGGCCGCTCCGCGGTCAAAAAGGCCCCATGCCATCATTCACCCCCTGGAATTCCCTGATCTTACAAAAACCATGCACCTAAACCACCTAAAACCCGTGCACGTTATGCCTCCAGACCTCTGCTTTGAGCCTATAGATGCTTAATGCGAAGCTGCTGCCCATGTCCTAGTCCCGTGTCCTCCTGTACCACCTCTCCCTGCTCCTGTTCCCCAGGACCCCCCTCCATCTGCAAGAGGCAGGACTGCCGCAGCACCCAGCCACCCCACCGGTGCCCAGCCATCCAGAGCCAGAACTCCTCCTCCTATTCCAGCAAAGAAGACCCGCGGGCATACTCCTGGTAAGACCCACTTGGTGTCAACCTCCGACTCCCCCCATATGGACGCCGCCAAAGCCAGCAAAGCCGCCCAGGATGCCGCCAAAGCTGACAAAGCCGAAGCCCAAGCCACCGCCAAGGCTGCCCGAACTGCTGCCAAGACCGCCAAAGCCGATGCCCTGGCTGCTGACAGAACTGCCAAGGCTGCAGCCAAAGCCACCGCCCACTCCAGCAAGACCGCCCCTGCAAAGCGACAGCCTCCTCTGCCGCTGGAACTACCAGGCACCCCTGAAGCGGCCCACTGAAGGAAGCCCCCCCCCTTCTTTTTTGTTGTCTCCGACATCGCCAGACTCTCTCCCCCGCCCCCCCGCCCCCCCCGGCTTCCGGGTTTGTGGGGCTGTTTTTTTTTTTGGTGGAGCAGCGGTTACAAGACTCCAAAGGCCCTAGATGCTGGTGCCAGTCTTTCTCTGCTTCCTCGAAACCCGCCCCCGCCCGCCGCCAGGCTTTTTGTTAAATTGCATATTTAGGTCACAACATTTGGATCAAACTGCCCCGCCCCTGTTTCGAATCACTAACGATGGGAGCGCAAGGAATTAAGGTTGACTTTACTGCCAACCAGACCGAAACTGCTTCTGGGTAGTTGCTGACCTCAAAGCAGGTTATCCAAACAAGACAATTATCTGCAACCAGGAACTGCAAAAGCTTTGCAATTTTTTGGTTGTGTGTGGGTTGTTTGTTTTTTTGTGTTGGGGCTTTGGGGTTGGTTTTTACCTAGAGTCTTCATCGAGGCCAGGTATGGCTACCCTTGGTTGTGCTTTTTTGTGGGGTGTGGGTGGGGATGGAGTTTCCGCTCCGTCTTATTGTACTATCATAAATTCGTTCCTACCTTTGCACCGCGTCTATCTGCTACCTGTTAACAAAAAATAAAGAATTTAATTGGAAAGATGCACAAGAGCGAGCATTTGCAAAGCTTAAACATGCTTTGAGTAAACCACCAGTCCTAGCGTTTCCGGTAATGGATAGAAAAATTCGTATCCAACATTTTATCGGTTAATGAATCTTTTCCAGCTTTCAAATGGTGGGCTGTGAATTCTTTTGTTTGAACTAAAACATACCTTTTCGGCAGTAAAGCTGACTGCAAAAAATTTATGCAAATAAAACTTTTTGAGACTCAAAATTGTTTTCATTTGGCCCTCATCTTTTCACCACCCAAATTCCTTTGCAGCAAAAATACTCCTATTGGTCATTCTATGATACTTGCAATAATGTAACAAATGCAAATGCAACTGAATGGCACCTCTACTCATCCCTAGCATACCTCTCCCACTGTGACATGGATGACAACTCCTGCCTTGCCAGCAACAATGCCATTGTGATTTGGCGATTTTCCTTTGGAGGGCATGCTGTGTGCCGTTGGAAAAAAGTTGGATCTAATGAAGCAAAAATAAGCAACCAACGATACATTGTAATTGAAGAATTACAAGCAGCTTTTGAAATAACTCATTTAAAGCGTTTTTCTGATGATAGAAGCTTGTGCGCTTGTCTACTGTCAATGGCATTTCTAGGTCAAAGCAAAACTGCTGTGGTTTTCACAGAAGGTTTTCTGCAATTTATCAATTTCGCCAAAAAAGCAAGCAATTTTGACTCGAAAATACGTTTAGCAAAAAGCCAAAATGATACGGATCCCATAAACGCAAAACTGAATTATCTCAGTTTTCAATTATTCCTACAGCAAGTAGAATTATTCAGGTCATTATGGATGCAAATATGTAGGTTGAATCAAATACTTCTGGGCTTGCTAACTCAATTGGCAGCACTAGACCCAACTCTTGCAGTGCAAGCATATTTCGGATGACTGGAGGGGTGGAACTGGTCCAGGAGCATTTGAAACATTA
>JASANA010012532.1:0-19615 GCA_030248095.1 Ptycholaimellus sp. GST1_10 | reverse complement strand
CTTAGTCGCCCTTAGTTTGACTCATAATTTTTCTGGGTAGAATTGTTTTTTTTCCTGGTTATTGCTTGGCATATTTTTCTAGTATGGCTAGGTATAAAATGTGTAGCAAAAATTATGGAGTCAGAGCAAGAGCATTTTGAAATGCATGAGTGGAAAAGGGCCTAAAGATTTGGTGGGAAAGGGATGAAGGGATTAAGGCATGTAAGCAGTTGGATGGCTATAACTTAACTGGGAGCCTACGATGAAGGAGATCTCGATGTTCTGGAGTAATACTACATCAGTCTCATTAAATGCATTCTTTTTTATTGAGCGTCATTTTCAGAGCGTGCCCTTGCCCTAAATCAACATCACGACGCTGTCACGTTAGTCGCCTCTATTATATGTAGTTGTTCACCTTTAAATCTATCTTGCTTGCAACGTATGCAAATCAATAATTCATAACTTGTAATACAATAAAACATACCTCATTTACAAATTAAATTTAAAGTCCTAATTAAACAAAATATTAATTAAATCGATTGTGTTATAAATGGAGTCAAATATTACGAAAAATTAAAATTATCCGGAAAAAGCCTTCCATTGTATGTAGAGGCACAGCGAAGCAGCACGTGACCAAGGACTACGCCAAACGCCTTCACCAGGGTCTTACCGAATGCGAGCATGTGACAGTAGATGCTTTCCGCAAGCTCCACCTCCCCGCCGTCAACTTCTGCCTCCGCGCCAACGAGTCCCTCTGCCAAGTCAGCCAAGCCAATCAACAGGTCCAAGCCTCCGGCATTTCTGAAACCTCAGCTTATCCTTTGATCCAAAGTTCTGGGTGACGCTCTACAATCCTCTCGGACATTGGGTGAATAGCAGCCTTCGCGTACCTGTCCAGCATGCCGGCTTTGCGCTTCGTGACAGCCGGGGAGAAATATTGAGGCCCAGGTTTGGCAATGAATGCCCAGCTGGGTTGAGTAGTGAGGTTGTGTGGGGCGAAGGTGGTGAGGAGCTTCAATCCGCCCTCCCAGCTCGGCTATGTCAAGGAGGCGGCCCCGTACAGCCTCGTTTTTCCAGTCCGTCTGCCGCCCCTGGGCGCTGTCACCTATGCTGTCGTTGCCGGTTATCCTAAGAAATTTGCATTTGAGCTGGAAAACGTTGACAAATATGCTGAGGAAAGATTTCGCTATTCGAGATGATTTTGTCAAATTTTCAATCAGCTGGCGAAGAACGTTTCCAGAGCTTTTCGTGATTAATCAATTTAGTAGGTCAGTGAAAAAATAGCTAGGTGAATAGAAAATGTTAATTCAATACAACTGCCTAAATTAGATACCAATGCATGTTATGCTTTTAGACAGTTTGAAAAGGTTTTTATCAGGTCAACAAAGTGGCTGGCGACACCGGCACATGCAAAGGATGCATGCAAAAAGTGACAACAGCGATGTGCACATATCCAACGAGGTTTTCTATTCATTAATTTACCATTCTATTGAGTTCAGCTATGGAGGTGTACAATTGCAGTTTCTCAGCTTAACTTTCGATGGCAGTTCGGGACTGCTGAAAAGCATGGCCTCATCGGCTGGACTTTCCATTGCTGCCAATCAAGATCTCCGCTACTACATCAGTGCCAATGACACCAAAATTAGGTATCCATATCAATGAGTGAAAGAAAAAAGAAAAATTAAAAAAAGTTTCAAGTAGAAAAATAGTAAAAACCAGTCTTTGAAAATTTTGTTAATTTAGAGCATCTGGGGCCTACATTTTCCGGCCCAAAAGTGCGACCACCTACAGGCTTACTCCAGGCAAAGTGGTCTTGAAAAAGATTGAGGTATAAATTTTTGATTACCAGATTGATGGGAGATGAAAAAAGCAGTTTCAGGGTCCGGTGGTATCGGAGGTGCGACAGTCGTTCGGACCCTGGGGTTCCCAAGTCTTCCGTCTCTACAAAGGCCAGCCCTTCGCAGAACTGGAGTGGACCATCGGCCCTATACCTTACAAGTCCCTTCTGCATTCCTCTTTTCCACTATCCCTATCAAACTGCTTCGTGAATTTTTAAGCCTTTAATTTTTCGCATTTGTATTTTGTTTCAATTTTTGAAAGCTTTTTTGTGATGACTTTGTAGAGACAGAGTGGGTCGTGAGATCATCAGCCGATGGAGCACGGACATCAAATCTGGCGATTACTTCATCACTGACAGCAACGCTCGCCAGCTAATCCAGCGACGGTTAGAACTTCCACCACTCAGGACAGCAGTTACATTTGCAACTGCTTTTCAGTCGCAATCATCAAGACACTTTCACATTCAACGACACAGAAAGTGTCAGCCGCAACTATTTCCCCGTCGATGCACACCTCTCCATCCAGGTTCTTGCACTCTTATTCCTACAACTCCTTTTTGAAAGTTTCTTTCAACATTCATTTTGAACCAAAGCAGCAATTAACTTTCTGAGCCTTCAACTATTAAAATGCTAACACAAATTTCTGCAGTCCAGCTGACATAAATTTCACGTAAACAGTTTAATCGGCTGACTCCTAAAACCCCCCCCCCGAAGAACACCCCCCCCCCCCGAAGATTTACACCCCCCCCGAAGAATAACACCCCCCCCGTAGATACACCCCCCCCGAAGGGTACTATATTGAAAATTTTTTTATTGCCTTAACATACTTCTCTGTACATATCTCGAAATTTAAACTCACGGAATTTTCATGTAGATGATTAAATACCTACTTTTTACTCCTAAGCAACTAGTAGGTACTGCCACAGTATGGACCATGGCTCCTAAGCAACTAGTAGGTACTGCCACAGTATGGACCATGGCTCCTAAGCAACTATGGGTGGTACTGCCACAGTATACGCGCATTTTGACTAAGCCTAAGGGGTTGCCGTAAACAGTATCCTAGTACTACTCCTGGTAGTAGGCAGACTAACTAGTAAAAAGTAGGTATATAGTTGTTTATATAAAAATTCTGTGAGTTTAAATTTCGAGATATGTAAAGAGAAGTATGTTAAGGCAATAAAAAAATTTTCAATATAGTACCCTTCGGGGGGGGGTGTATATCTACGGGGAGGGGTGTTATTCTTCGGGGGGGGGGGTGTAAATCTTCGGGGGGGGTGTATATCTTCGGGGGGGGGGGGGGGTTCTAGGAGCCAGCCGTTTAATCAAATCCATCACCCTAAAAATGATCCAAGATTTTACAGTCCCAGAAATATGCCACTGAACTCGCATCCACATCGTTCCTTAGCTATTAGCAGGATATAATGGAGGGCATATTGGAGGAGGCGGACAAGGAGCTGGTGATTCTGACGGAGCGAGCACAGGGCGGCAGTAGTCTGGCCGCTGGCCAGCTGGAACTCATGCTCCACCGTCGCCTTTACGTGGACGACAGTTTCGGTCTGCCTCCTTCCCGAGTTAGGGGTACCCAGTTGGGGAGCGGACACACAGGCGTGGGGGAGGCTCTGAACGAGACCGGAGTGGACGGTCGGGGTCTCGTGGTACGCGGCAGGCACTGGATCCTCCTCGCCAAACCCTCCGAAGCCCCGGCCTACTATCGGTTGCTTAGAATTCCCTCATCTTAAAATTTTCATTGCTTTCTTTTTACCATTTACCATATCTTACAGCTATTCATTTGCTCATTTCTTATTTTTCTAGAATTGTTCAAGTTTGGCTGAAACCGTGAGATGGGAAATGTTGTCATTTGAAGGGTGCTTGCTCGCCGGCTATTTAGCGAGCCTATAGCCACCTATTCCACCATGTCACCCCCATCCAACGCCGTATTGACCTCCGCTTCTTCTAAGAGTGCTCTCAAAGCAATCTGCTTGACAGATATTCGCTGGTCTCACCCGCCCACTCCCGCCAAACGTTCACCTTCTCACCATGGCAAACTTTGACTCTTTGCCTTTTATCGTGATGGAAAAAATACGGCTCCCTGAGTTTGACAGGAGCAGTGGAAGGGAACAAAGCGCGGACAGATGACATTGCTGCTGCGTTTCGAGCACATTTTCCAGCGCCGCGAGCACCCTCAGTGGTCTCGTCCTGCCTCTTTCCAGCTTAAGGTTTCCGTTTCCCTCCGCAGTTGCGTGATTTGAATTTTGAACATTTTGCTGATTTTTTAATTTTTAAATTTTTTTGGAGCTCCGATTTCCGTGGTTCTGCCTCAGCAGCACAGAGTTGCGTGTTCACACTTTGCAGGGCTTGTTCAGCCAGTTTGAGGTGCTGGACTGTCAGGAGCTCCTGCTTGGCGCCAATCAAGACAAAAGAAATGGTTAAAAAAAGCATCAAATAACATTTCAAATTGTTTAACGAGAGTAAACGAGTAATTGTTCTAGCTGAAATGTCCGTGAAAAAGTCTTGACTAGATGGATAATGAGGATTTCGTTTGAATTACCTACACCGGGCTTTTCAGGGTTGCGAGGAACCGGCATCGTGCTGCAGCCAATGCAGATAGCTACATTGGAATGCGACATTGAACCGCGACGCCAGGCTCAAGCCTGACGAGCCAACATTGTGAACATCTGCTAAGTTGAAGACTCATTTGATTAAATGCCAAACAAATCGTATAAAATGATCGGGTTCAAACAAATAATGTTATCATGGACAAGAGCAAGATTCTGTACAAACTGAACACAAATTGAAAATTGAACACACTCCACAATCCCAGCCTGAGGCGTAGCATTGGATCAGCTGCTCTTGAAAATAGGTGAAAACATTATTAAACGATGCAATTGGGTATAAAAAAAATAAAAATGGGTATAAAATTGCATAAAAAATTATAAAATTGGCAACTGGGTTTAAAAAAAAATTAAATTTCAACAACAGGAGACCAACGCCAGCGAAGCCAGCGGAGAGGCCAGCCAAAGGCGGAAAATGGAACTGCCCGCCGCCAAACTACGCCGCCAGAGCAGCGCATACTGCCACACAAACTCCAGCCCAAAAGCCAGCGCCCCCGCCAGCCCAGCGCATCCGAACAGGGCCCACAGGGCACGCAGCTCCAGGAGGCCCAGACGGAAGTCTGACGTCGCAAACTCATCGCCTCAAATCCTCTCTCCTAGGACTCTGTAAGGGTTATTTAAGAGGAAGAAAAAGGGTGGCTACAATCGGTGAAGGGTCGGTAGTACTTGCTGCGAACGCGCTGGCGCATGGTGTTGTCCACGACGACGAGGTGACGGTTGACGGGCGGGGCGCCGAAGTCCGGTCGGTAGTAGGCCACCGTCATATCCATACCTCCAGTCCAGCTCAGCTCATGTCCCCTACCTCAAGGCTAGGTGGATGAGAACCAGAGGCGGGAACCCTGCGAAAGCGACAGTCCATCATCAGCTGCTGGGCATAGTCGTAGACGCCGCTGGAGACTGCCACGTGCTTCGGCCTATCTTGCTAATAGTTAGATGCTGCGTTACATTTGGAGGGGTGTGGATTTGACTGAACAAGACTTATTCTTACGGGCGTTACCAGGATTAAATAGTGGATTTAATCCAAACAGCAGGAATGAATGAAAATTATTGTATCATGGCCATTCAGAACATTAAATAAAACATTCATATTCACACCAGCAAGCAGAGAAGACTCCAAAAATATCATTTACTAAGGGCTAGCAAACTAACTTAGACTCTGGCCGATCTTCCAGCAGCACTCGAAGGACAGCTTTCGTGTCGGGCACCAATCGCGGCGGGTTCTTCTTGAGCACAGCCTGGAAATCGGCTTGCACTGGAGGCCCAATCGGCCGCAGAAGGCTAGAGAACCTGGAGTGCAGTGGTGCCAGCTGGCTGCAGCACCGACTCGGCGAGGAGGAGTTTGTAGCTGCCGTCCGCGATGAGCGGCTTCAAGGCCTCCATGGAGCTGAACTGCTCGCTTTTGATCAGCCCTGTCAGGGGGGGACAAGAATTTTAAGAATGGAGATAAAAGATGAGAGAAGAGAAACCGTTGGAGAAGAGGATGCAGATGGCGTTGGAGAAGATGGACAGGGCCACTCCGATGCCGAACCAGGACCAGGCGGAGCCGATCCGCTGAAGAACTGGACGAACAGCGGCGGCACTCTGATAGTCCCCCAATTTGTACACCTGTGACACATCCATTTGTAGCGGAAAAAAAGAAAAATAGCTGAAATTGCAGAAAGGTATAAAAGATATAAAAGGGATAAAACATTTTGTTGTCCAATTTTTTGACCTTTTGATGAAATTCGATAGATTTTTATTTGCCTTTTGAGAAAGGCTCTCTTAAGTAAAAAAGGCGATACAATTAGACGAAGAATGAAGCAGAGGGCGATGGTGGCCCAGACGCCGGAGTAGCTGTAGAGAAGGGCGAAGAACTCCAGGCTAGGCTCGAACCGTGGGAAGGACTTGGTGATGAAGAAATTTGGGTAGTAGGAGCCGTGCCAGGTGTGGTTCATGGCTGAAAGAAGAAACTCAATTACTGGGCGGCGAGAGTGTAGGAAGCTTTGTTAGACGGCTGGGAGCATAAAATGGCACAAAATCTGCCTTCGGAGCGGAATTGGCGCAGCAGGAAGTAGGTGGGGACGCTGAAGTCGAAGAGGCCTTCTTGATAAGCGCCGATCAGCGTGCGGTTGAACTCTGGTGAGCTTTCCGGGATAGGCTCATTTGTCACCGCCACCACTCGCATTCGAGCCTCCAAGCTTCCAGGATAGGCAACATGCATTCTGAACACTGGTTTGGAGATTTTTGAGGAATAATAGCCAATGGAGTGGCATTTTGAAGCCATTGACCATGATATATCACAAATTTAATCTAGCGTATCACATGCGTATCAAAAGAAAAAATAGTAAACTAACAATTTAATTCAGCTTTAAAAAAATCAAAAACCAGTTGACCTAAATTGCTGTGATTCAGATCGCAATGATGAAAGTTTACACCGGATCCATCATGAATACTTCTTGCTTATTCTCACTTCTAATTTTTTTCCCAAAATAGCTAATTCAAGTGATTAATGATTGTCAATCCCACCTGCTGGCCAAAGGATGAGCGAACGTACGCCAGTCCCAGATCCACTGGAAAGCCGGGCCTTTGGCAAAGCGGACTAGGCAGGACCCGATTGCGACAGTGGACCGGGATGTCCTGCTCCAAGAACGGCACCGCCACAATTGTCTTATTAAGACTGGCCTGTTTTTGACGCATTATAGCGATATTTTCTTCCTCTTTCTTGCATCCGGTTGCTGAGGAGAAAATGTTTGAAAGAATTGCTTGGCTGAGTGTTTTTTTCGCGACATGGGAGGATTGAATTACGCCGCTCCTGGTGTCTTTCATTCGCTCTACAAAGGCCGGAGTTTCTTTTCAGGGCCTTAATTGGCTTCTCCTGCTATCGAAGTTGGGGATAGCAGCAGCATTGAGGCGGACAAAAAGCAATAAGGTAATCAAACTATGTTAAATTGAGGGTGGCGGCCATTGATGAGCAGAAGTATATTGAAAGGGGATAAAAATTGGGCATGAGTGTTTTTGGGCGGAAGTGGCCGTAGCTTTGGGCGAGGTTTGCAGGCCTCAGCAGCGAAGATGGCAAATGCAGCGCAGAAAGAAACACCCAGAAGAAGCCAGACTGAACGCAGCTCCGTCCAGTTCAGCACGAAATGGTATTTTTCTGGCACTGTGCCTATTTGTGGACTTTTGAACGTTTATGCCCATAGTTACAACATTTAAAAAAAATACTGATTATAATTAAACATTAATATATGGTTAATACATAAAAAATGCTAAATATACATTAATATCTGATAAATTTATGTATATTTTTTGAAATCACTACAGGTTTAAGTAATAAATTACCAATAGCGATTATTGAAAAAACCAAATAAATTTTTACAAATCTAATACTGTTTTGAATTTAAAATTTCAATTCAATTTCAATTTCAATTTTTAGCTTGAAAATTAGTGTACAATTGTAAACGGGGGTGAAGTATTGCTGGACGACCCGGTTGAGTTCCCGCTCCTGAACAGTGAGCAGGTGCTTGCCCATCGGGGGAGGGCCCACGGATGGGTTGTAGTAGGAGACTGTTATGTCCAAGCCTGCATCCACTCACACAGCTGCCAGAATCCAGCACATTTGGGCACTAGAGAAACCAGGGGCAGGCAGCATGCGAAAGCGGCAGTCCATCGCCAACTGCTGTGCATAGTCGTACACGCCGCTTGTTATTGCCACATGCTTCGGCCTAACAATTGATTTCAGCCTTTCAGGCCCATAAGGGATTTTCAGGCTCAGAAGGCAATAATTGTTCACAAAGTAATATAATTTCAGGCCATGAGTGAATGCTGACCAAACGTCACGTTCATCCTGGAGCAGTCTGGCCAAAACGGCGTGCTTGTTCTCAACCCAAAGCGGCGGATGCAAGGCTAGTGCAGACTGAAAGCGACTCAAATAATTCGTAGATAAACTGCCTGTCGAACAACCGTCATAAAAGAGGTAGCAGCGGGCTGCAGGACGGAGTGTGCCAAAAGGATTCGATATTCTCCGCTGGCCAAAACCTTCTTCAGCTCCTCTTCCGTCTCAAACTCTCTGTTCACCATGCCTCAATCACTCTCATTTATATTTCACAGTGACACAAACAGGCTTATACTCGGTCTTATATATACTTATCAGTCAATTTTGGTCTACACTCCATTGAAAAAATATAACATGTACAAAAGTTTAGTTTAAAAAGCATCATTTTTCAAAAATTTTCTTTGCAGGACCCTTGGAGAAGAGAATGCAGATGGCGTTGGAGAGGAGGGAAAGGGTGACAGCCGCCACCAGCCAAGTCCAAGCCCTCCCGATCTGTTCAACGCCGCAGCTTAGACTTGGCAGCAGCCTTTGTCCTGCCCGCCCCACCTTAGCAAACTTCTTCAGTATGACCTAGACTATGGAGAAGCAAAGAACCGCAAATCGAAGGCATGCACAAAATGCCATGACTGCCCAGAGGCCGTTGAAGCGAGTGAAGAGGTCCGTGACGCCAAGGGAGGGAGCGTAGCTGGGGAAGGATTTGGTGAGGAAGTAGTTGGGGAAGGTGACGCCTTTCCAGGTGTGGCGCATGGCTGCATACAAGCTTGTTGAATAGGAGCTGAAGACTTCCTTTTGGTGAGAGGAGGAGCAGGCCTTGGTGACGAAAGTGACGGAGGAGGAAGTAGTAGGGATCGGTGAAATGAAAGAGGCCGGATTCATAGGCCCCGATGAGGGTGCGATTGTAGCCCGATTCGTTGACGGCTATCGGAGCATTTGTTACTGGGATGGCCAGCAAACGTGCCTGGAATACCCCACTCCACTTCCAGATTCCCATCCTACCGATATTTCGGTCTTTCGCTAATCTTGCTAATCTTGGCTATGGAACCTTTTCATAGCTTCAATGTGTCGGTAGTTAATGCTAGTTCAAGGCCTAGTGTCTTGCATGCTAGTTCAATGCATTGTCTTGCTAGTTTAATGTCAAGAAAGCTTTTCTTATATAGCCCATTGATAGGATTAAAATGGATATGAGCAGAGAAGATGGATGTCGATTGTGATTGTGAAGGGCATTAGAGCGAATTTCTGGAAAAGATCTCTACCTTTTTTCCAAAAGCACCAAGGAGATAGTTGAGGCCGATTTGGATGGCAAAACCGGGCAAGGGACATGCGGAATCGGGCAGCAACAGTCCCCTACAGTGCAGGGGTACATCTTCCTCTAAATAAGCCACTCGATATATCTTCTTCTCCTCACCACCTGCCATAAGCCTCAAAACCAGCCCTCTCGTATCCAACGGATGGTGACAATTTATGATGCCTAGATATGGCAAAAACTTAGGCTGGAAACTGGTGCATGCTTGGTTCAGAACTAAATGAGTTGTTTGCTAAAGCGTAAGGCACGCACGCAAAAGGTTTGATATCCAACATTCATGCTCTGTTCAACCAGAAGTTAGTGGCACCCCTGCAAGTCCATCCAATGGCGCAACTAAGCAAACTCAACCTGATGAAAAAACAAAATACTACCTGCAAGGAATAGAGACCTTCTGATGCCGCAGCACACTGTACCTTTACGTTTGACGCTTGCTGTACTTGCCACAGGCAAAATGTCGCAGCTTTAGACAGAGCACAGTCTGATGAATGCAGTTGCTACTGCTTCTGGAATGCGTCTTGTAACGTTTTGTCTTTCAGAGTCGCAACAAAGTTTACAATGCTATTGCAATGAAGATAGGTTAAGGCTTCTGGAAAGAGCCTGCCTGATTAGCCATTAGGGTTGAATTCACCTGCAGCAAGGGCTGCTTCTTTTTTTGGAACATATTCTGTTCCCATGGCATCCCCTTCCTTAGTTTTCTCAGTTTGAAGGAGCAGGCTGCGGAAGGGTGGCTTATAGGACCGCCTCAGTGTTATATAGAGCGATGAACTAGCAGCTGGCACAAGCCAACCATGGAGCAGCAACCCAGCTGCATAGATGGAGGCGGAGACCAGTGTTTCTGATTTTGTAATTTTATATTTTGTGAAAATATAAAATTATAAAATGTACTTTATTTCTATTCTATAATTTGGCCATATTTTTGCGCGGCCGAAGGCCGCCTGCCGTGGAGGGCAGGGCAGTCAGAGCTCCGGAGGCCGGAGGGCATGGGTGCGGAGGCCCCGGAGCGTAGCCTAGCATGCGAAGCATGCTAGGCGAAGCGTAGGGGCCGTAGCACCCGTGCCCGGAGGCCGGAGGAGCTCTGGCGCCCTGCCCGAAGCGGCGGGTGGCCAAGGCCCGCTTAAGCAGTTACCCCATTTTTCGTCCGAATTCCGCATATATATATACTTGTCCGTTCGCGGCCAGTACTCCCCGGTTTTTCAACGAAATTGGCTGAAATTTTGCATGAAGGTCCGCCTGGGTGGTGGCTCGAGGCGTTTTTTTGCGATCGGCGTCATTTTCAGTGGTTCTTGATTTATGGTCAAAAACCTGAAATTTTATGACCTTGAAATTCGAAAATTTTTCGAAAAATTGCATTTTCTTTAATTAAATATTAATTAAATCGCATTAAATGCCTCAGAAACCAAAACAATACCTATAAGTTTTTTTTGCTTAATTTCATTGCTTAACGAGGTGGACAAGGCCGCGCATCTCTTGGCAACAGCCGAGAATACCTTGTTATTCCTATTTATTCTATATTTTTCAGAAAATTGTATTTTTATTTTATTCTATTGCGTAAGAGTCATATTCTGTCATATTTTCAACTCGATTTTATAAGCCGATTTTAGGGTGATTTTTTAATGGCCATATTCCATAAATATTTTTTAAATATGCCATAAAAGCATCAATTTTAGCATGGTTTTGAAGGTGGAGATGGAGAAGGCTGACAGCTGATCGAGAAGCCTGATTGATGAGGACAGAAGGCCAATTACAGGTGAAGAAGGCTGAGTGCTGGTGGAAAAGCTGGTAGAGAAGACTGATCGATGCGGACAGAAGGCCAATCGCATGTGGAGAAGTTTAATCGATGAGGACAGATGACCAATTGCAGGTTGAAAAGGCTGATTGATGAGGACAGAAGGCCATGTGCAGGTGCTGGGGGGAGAGGACAGAAGGCTGACTGCAGGTGGAGAAGGCTGATAGATGAGGAGAGTAGGCCAATTACAAGTGGCAGGTAGAGAAGGCTCATCGATGTCCTCATTTCCTCTAAATTCTCCACAAAATTCCCTTTCGAATGGCGTTGGAATCATGCAAAAACCTTTACTAGAACTCGAGTTATGACCTTTTGACTATTCCTGTAGCCCTGGGTCAATTTTGATTCGACCCGACATAATGTCGACCCGACATAATGTCGACCCGACATAATGTCGACCCGACATTATGTCGACCCGACATTATGTCGACCCGACATTATGTCGACCCGACATTATGTCGACCCGACATTATGTCGACCCGACATTATGTCGACCCGACATTATGTCGACCCGACATTATGTCGACCCGACATTATGTCGACCCGACATAATGTCGGGGCGGATCAAAATTGTCCCAGGCCCGCAGGAATCAACAAAAGGTCATAACTCGTGTTCTAGTAAAGCTTTTTGCATGATTCAAACGCCATTCAAAAGGTAATTTTGAGGGTAATCTTGTTATGCTGAGAACAGAAGCTTATCTTTGAGAACACATGGCCAATTGCTGGGAGCAGGCTGATGGAGGACTGTGGCATTTGCGTTTTTGAATCTTAGCCGAAATTTGAATGGGAGCAGTGTAGAAGGCCAATTGCATTTGGAGAAAGCCAATTTTGCGAGTGTTTTTCACAACCGTAATCTGACTCAACAAAGACCACTTATTTTTTAAGGCTTATAAAATTGAAAATAACATTAAAAAATAAGAATACTGCATAGGGAATATGAAATAATAAAATACACCTTATTTCTATTTCGTAAAAATCACATATTTTATTCTTATTCTATGCTATATTTTTAAGCCATATTTTTTAACTTTATAAAATATATATTTATTCTCATTTTCAACTCAAATTTTTAGGAGTGTTTATTTTTATTCTTATTTATTCCGTAATTTTGGACATTCCATATTTTTGCGCGACCGAAGGCCGCCTGCCGCGGAGGGCAGGGCAGTCAGAGCTCCGGAGGCCGGAGGGCATGGGTGCGGAGGCCCCGGAGCGTAGCCTAGCATGCGAAGCATGTTAGGCGAAGCGTAGGGGCCGTAGCACCCGTGCCCGGAGGCCGGAGGAGCTCTGGCGCCCTGCCCGGAGCGGCGGGCGGCCAAGGCCAGCTTAAGCAGTTACCCCATTTTTGTGTCCGTCTGTCCGCATATATATATATATATATGTGTGTGTGCCATGCCCGTACTCCGCGGTTTTTCAACGAAATTGGCTGATTTTTTGCATGAAGGTCCGCCTAGGCGGTGCCTCGGGACCATTTTTGGTGCTTGGCGTAATTTTTTGAATTTCACCGAAAACTCAATTTTTTGATGTTTCAAAATACGGAAAATCCTAAATCACTGGTTTTTCAATGGAATTAGCTGATTTTTGGCAGATACGTCCGTCTAAGTAACATTTCGAAGCTGGCAAAAGGAATTTTTGAAATATTTATTATTTTTTGATTTATAGTCAAAAAACCAATATCTTGATGTTTCAAAAATTTGAACATGCATAGGTCCCCGGTTTTTTAATGAAATTTGCTGATTTTTGGTATGTACGTCCGTGATAGTAACATCTTGAAGCTGGCAAAAGGAATTTTTGAAATAATTAGTATTTCCTGATAAATGGTCAAAAACCCAAAATCTTGATGTTTCAAAAATCGGAACATGCATAATTCATGGTTTTTCACTGAAATCTGTTGAATTTTGGCATGCATTTTCATCTAGGTGGTGTCTTGAGGTGAGGCCGCGCATCTTGGCAACCGCCGAGAATACCTTGTTATTCTTATTTATTCTCTAAGGATTCCCGAAATCAGAAACACTGGCGGAGACAATGAAATTGGACCTATTAGTTTTGGACATCTGGCATAAAGAGGATTTATTTAGGCTACAGCAAGACAGGTGGTGCAAATGATTGCTTGGTTTATCCTGATGGAATTGATGAATGCTAAGTTACCCACTTGACCAAAACCGGAACCAGTCCTCTGGCCAGAAAAGAAGGAGGTGCTGGAGTGGCTGGTGTTGGAAATGCAGCAAGACATGTTCCCGGATCTGCAGAGCTACCTGGAGGGCATGGAGCTGTCAGTGGAGCGGGAGAAGAAGGCCAAAAACCACTGCACCCAGCTGGCAGCCAGCCTGGGCACAGATGGCAGCATTCTAGTGGGCAGCCACTATGAGTGCGGTGATGGACACCCCAGCCTCCACCTCCTACATCCGCATCACCCTCTTACCCATCTCCTCCTCCTACACACACACCAGGCCTGTGGACATGCCCCAGTGAACGCTGTGCTGGGTCTCCTCTGGCGCCACTACTGGGTCCCTGGGGTGGGGGACACCTGCAAGTGAGCCAGGCTCTGTGGAGCTGTCAAGCATGCCGGCTCGCAAGGGTGGGAAATGATGGGAGAGCTGAGGCTGCCAATCAAGCCCAGTGACCAGACCTAGCTCTCGATGTGACATCAAGGGCAATCGAGAGGTACCTTTTTGGCCTGCTCTGACGGCCAATTTCTTTGATTATAAACTTTGGAAATGTTTTGCATTGCATTGTTTCATACAAAGGAACTCATTTAGAAACATTATAGCACCTCAACATGATATTTTTGCGCGGCCGCAGGCCGCCTGCCGCGGAGGGCAGGGCAGTCAGAGCTCCGGAGGCCGTAGGGCATGGGCGCGGAGGCCCCGGAGCGTAGCCTAGTATGCGAAGCATGCTAGGCGAAGCGTAGGGGCCGTAGCGCCCGTGCCCGGAGGCCGGAGGAGCTCTGGCGCCCTGCCCGGAGCGGCGGGCGGCCAAGGCCCGCTTATACAGTTACCCCATTTTTCGTCCGTCTGTCCGCATATATATATATATATGTGGTTCCAGAGCCCGGACTCGACGGTTTTTCAACGAAATTGGCCCAAATTTTGCATGAAGGTCCGTCTGGATGGTGGCTAGGAGGGTTTTTCTGGGCATGGCGTCATTTTGATTGGTTCTGGATTTATGACCAAAAAACCATGAAAATGGGGGCTTTGAAATTCGAAAAAGTTTCGAAAAAGTTCATTTTACTTTTAATTATTATTCATTATTATTGTTTAAACGCCTCAGAAACCAAAACTAGACTATACCACTGTTACTGTTTCTTATTATTTTGAGAATCATTTTATTTCCTTATTTCATTTTATTGCTTAACAAGGTGAAAAAGGCCGCGCATCTATTGGCGATAGCCGATAATACCTTGTTGAAGTCTATAATCGAAGAAATTGGCTGCCAAAGCAGGTCAAAAAAGTACCTCTCGATTGCCCTTGATTGCACATCGAGAGCTAGGATTGCTCGCAGGGCTTGCTTTGCTCGGCTCTTGCTTTGATCGTGTTACAATTTCAAATTTCGAGAAGAGTGGGCACAACTGGCTGGTTGGTTGGTTTGGCACTTAGTGGAAAAAGTTGGCTGGTTGGTTGGGACTGGGGGGGGGGTCCCAGACAAAAAGTTGGTTGGTTGCTCTGGGGGGGGGGGTAGGGTCCGGAAACGTATGCTTTGGAGGCTGAAGAGCATGGGTGAGAAGACCATGTTTGGAACGACAATCTTTGAGGGGGTGTTGAGGGAGGTTCTTGGCATCAGCCCCTTGTTTGTATTTTACGTATGTTCATGTGCAAAAGTAGAGCACAAACAAACAAAACTACAAACAAATGTAGAGCATCAAGCGCGAAATGAATGGATCCCAAAGCAAAAATTATCCTTCAAACGTTGTTTGGTTTGAACTCTTGGGTTCTTCGGCAGAGTGATTCCTGTATTTTCGAATAGGTCTCCAGAATAGCTTTAGATACAGTTGCTGCTTTAGAAAACCAACTGAGCTATGGTTCACATTTTCCAACGATTCGAAATTGTAAAACACAATTCAATTGTAACTTGCAACAAATTAAAGTTGGCTAACCGAAAGGCTTGCAAGATGGTCCCTTGCACAGCATATCGAGGCCGTTTCTTTCCTTTGATTTTGGAGAGATGATGAAAGGGTGGATGGCGTCGCTTGTGACAATTGGTGCAGGTTATGATGATCTCGAATATAGTAATCAAAGATCCGCCAATATAGAAAGCAATTGTACCTCAAAATTAAACATCTCAGTGGATCTTGAGTTATAATTGTTTGAAATCATTCGCGAATAAATCCGCCCCCCCACGGTATCTAGCATTTCTCATAAAAATTCTTAAGAAGCTTTCAAATGAATGGATGCGTACCTCCTATATTGGAAAGCAGGGCCCAAAAGTTGTAGGCACTGCGTATGGTTACCTGTTCCACTTTCCGATCAGCGATGTAAAGCGTTATTCGCACCACATTCTTTCTTTAAACCAATTGTACAATTAGTGTGATTAACCGGCATTTGGCAGGGCAAACTGGAAGTATTCTTTGTCCACTTGAATGGGAGGCCAATCCGGCGGCGGACGAAACCTGAAGTCGTTCACTTCAGTAGGATACCAATCAGCATGCTCCGTCTCAACATTCGTGTGAGCGAAGCGACTGAGCATCAGCTCATTATGCTCAAAAGCAGGCCCTTGACGCAACTGAAAATGCCTGCCCATTCATCCCCGCCCCCTTCTCAATCGTAAACAGTGGACACCCGAAATTGGCCATAGCCCGAACTTCGCAGCCGCTCACTCTGGTCAATGAAGTTCAGGTAACAGCTAACATGCTGCTCAACACTGCAAAAAGGCTGAGACTGCTGGGTAAACGGACTGTATGTCGTACGCTGGGAAATGTTTGAGAAGTGATATGGCGCTGTTTCGCAGGTCAATGTGAATGATCAAAAACTGCCCCGCGAGCCCTCGCACACTCTCGGCCAGTTTCTGTGCACAAAAGTAGAATGGCAGGAGCCGAAGAGATGCTGGAAAAAGCCTTGGCTTGGGGCCAGAGACGCGCGAAAAGGGCTTCGTCGGTGCTCTCGGACACGTATTCTCCTTGGACGGCACTGAAGATCAGCTCCGGCACCATCCCTCTCAAAGCAGTCTTCTTCAGCTTCATGCTGGACAGCTGGGCTTTCCACGCTTCCATACCCTGCCAATTTGTTTGCTCTGCTTTCCCCCAAGCTGCCAGTCCCATCAATAGCCTGCCTGTTGTTGCTTCACTAAATAACGAGCCAGACGGCGAAGAATTGCCAGCGCATTCCATTCCTCCGAGCAGTCTGAACAGTCTAGAAAATGAGAAGAGGTGAAAAGGGGAGAGATGCTCACCTGCCTGAGCCAGCCATTGGAAAGCAGTGTGGGTTTGGCCTGTGTAAGCATCGTCCACTCCCAACAACTCCGATGCATTGGCGCGGCATTTTTCAAAGTTTTCCAGGGACTCAAGGAGTCTTTCAGCAAGCTCTTCTGCCATCTCCCTCTTTTCCAGCATCAAATTAGCTAAGAGCATTTACACACCTGGGGATGGAAAATGATCAGTTCCCTTCTGAGGCTCTGTGTCCTGGGCTGAAAAAGAATTATATTACTGAAATTGTGAATCTATAATTCAATGTTTTCTCCTAGGTTTTTCTTCATCTTTGAACATTAGATATCTTGGGCATAAAGAAAATGAAATTTGATTTGATAAAGATAATTTAGCAAAGCTTGGCTTTAAGGTGTTGAAATTAACTTTGCCACTCTTATCATTACTTTTTAGCCAAGTGTGCCACTTTACCGACTGAGTTAAGAGAACCCATAAAATTTTCCCGTTTAAAACTTTGAAAAGCTTTCAATGGAATAACTTTTTAGATAGTTAAGAAACTTTTATCACATATGAGCAGTTATATTGGGCTTGCGCGAGCGGAGTGTAGGCAGATTCTCAAAAGTGTTAATTATCCAATAATCACAAGTCATATATGCCGGTTCCAAATCGGTGCTTACATTTAAAACTGGTTGAAAAACCATGGACTTCCCCATTTGAGTGACAATGGGTGGGGCGGCAGGGTGTGGTGGCTGGTATGGCAAATTTTTTTTTCAAATTTGCTAATTGTTTAGTCTAGTTTAGTCAAGTTTTTGATGAGATTTAATAATCTGTCATTGGTTTTGCCCAAAGTTTATCCAAAAAAGTTATTTAGGATTTTCGATTTTGTTTGTAAGGGCCGGGATGATGGACAAAAAAGTTCAGTTCGGGTTTTTTAAGTTCAGTTTGGGTTTCGGTTTGGGTTAAATAAGTTCAATAAGTTCGGGTTTTTTAAAATAGCCATTATTTGCCATCAAATGCACGAAATCAGTCGTGCTCACATATGTGCCTAATGCTAGTCTTGTGCTATGCAACCGCACTGGGTATGCCCCCATAGCTGTCTTTGGTGGTGAGCTATGAGGCAAAGTTTATGTGAACTTATTGAGTTCAGGTTTCAGTTCGGGTTTGCAAAAAAAAGTTTGGGTGGAAACCCAAACTTATTGAGCTTATTTCATAAGTTCGATAAGTTTGGGTTTTCCATAAATTTCCCTAATTGTAAAATCATGATGGGCAATGTATAATAGGCATCCAGGGTGGCCTGCCGTTCTGCTGGCAGTGTGAATAAGGGTTGTAAAGGTCCAGCAGAGCGTGTGGAGAAACAGGTGAGCAGGTGCATTATGGACGGAAGCCTGGTCATGGTGAATGGCATCTGCCTAGCCCTCAATGGATGCCACCTCATGAAGTACCTCAAGTACACAGCCAAGCTGGTAATGGTGTCACCTTTTCTCAACTTTTTCAAATGCCACTCTGGGTTGTTGAGGGCCACGAGCTTCGCCGTGGAAAGCGGCACATATGCTACACCATAATCCAGCAGTGCCACCTCCACCTCATCAAGACCCTGCAGACACCGCCTCAGAGCCACCGCCTCAGAGCTGCCTTCTCAAAGGCAGGTCATATAGTAAAGTTCAGGTTCAGTTCAGGTTTGGTTCGGGTTTCCGATGGGGCGGGTGGGTGGGGCAGTGGGGTGAGATGGCCATAAATTGCCCAATTCTCTACCAATTTTGACATACTTTTTTTGATTGAAGCTCTGTGACTACTGCATCCATTGAGCCTGCTCGCAGCTCTGTGCAATGCTCATAAAAATTAAGACAACGAATCACAATTTCAAAATCTGTAATAGGGTTTGTCCTTGGCCAAGAGGGGATCGTGCTTCCGCTCTCCAGTCTTCCATCCTTCTGCTATAGCATAAAGAAACTGCCCCATCCTTGCACTGTAGCCTAAGGAAGCCCCTCGTCCTTGTGCTGTAGCCTAAAGAAGCTGCCCTATTTCTTGGTTGTAACTGCAATCCATAGACATAAACTTGTTGCCCCCTCCTGCCTTGTTGGGTTGAAAACTATGACTGCAGACTGACTGAGGCTTGTCTTATATGCCTCCTAGTGTTGCCCTATGTACAGTAGTCTAATGTTTCGAGGTGCTGAGAGAGGCGCGTCTTAAAGCTCCCGGATCAAATCTTGATTTATATGCCATTTTTCCTGAGTGCCCCCCACAATTCGATGTTTCTCTTTTCAATTCAAAAAGAATTGGAGCAAATGGTGCTCTAAAGATTGAGAAAAACGCTTATCATTTCTAAGATCTGGCAATAACCCGCAAAACATACACTTGGGTTGAAAAGAGGGGCTGGACGCTGACGGTCGCTATGCTCCCTCGCACCAGCCCAATATTGGGCTGGCGCGAGGGAGCAAGGCGAACCGTCAGCGCCCAGCCCCTCTTTTCGACCCAGGTGTATGTTTTGGGGGTTATTGCTAGATCTCAATTTTGATAAGGCTCTAGCTCCTCACAGGAAGCTTCAATTTTTCTGATTCTTTTTGCATTGGAAAGAGCAGCGTTGAATTAACCAGAACTTGCGAAAAACCGACAAAAAGTGTCAGAATGCTGGAGAAAATCACTCAAAACCATTTGTCCGAACTCCTTCTTCTTCTTCTTCTTCTTCTCCTTCTTCTCCTTCTTCTCCGCATCTATTCAATGGACGATAGTAGGTATTCATTTCTTCCCCACACCCCCCTTCCCCGAGTCCCTTGGCCTCATGTATTTATTTATTCATAGCTCTTCAGTTAAACCAAGGAGTCACATGCACCATTGGTGTAGTGGTGTAAGCGATTGGGTAGATGGATGTAAACTGGTAGGTTCGAATCCATCTCAGGCATTCATTTTTATTTTTGCGTATTTAAAGTTGAGACAAG
>JASANA010012530.1:0-45419 GCA_030248095.1 Ptycholaimellus sp. GST1_10 | reverse complement strand
CATCATAATTCTAGGTATAATAATGTTGGGTGTAATTTTGGGTGTAATTTTGGGGTGTCACAGTTGGGCATAATTTTGGCCCTTTTTATCATTATCCACGGCCTGCTTATCTCCTCACATTGCACTGACTCGTCCCTTAGTCATAAAGCAATAGCTTTATATAGCGTTGATATAGCATAGCATAGAATACGCTAGTTTTTCTGTAGTGAAGCATAGCTTGGGAGGAACTTCTATGAGGAGACACAGGCAGTTGGGGAAGTTGAATTGTGAACAAAAAACTCAAGTCTTCTGTGCGATTTTTGGCCGTTCAGCTGCTACAGAGAATAAAAAATGTTCATTATTGGGGAAACATTTTCCTACTCGGGAAATTGATGTTTCCACTAGTCTGGGACCGGTTCCTATCTGCCAGGATCCAAGCGCCATATTATAGCTTTCAGGAAAAAAAGTGTGTTAAGGAAATCCGATTAGAATTCGCCCAAGCCTGGCCATTCAGGCCTTCAGGCCCGCTTCGCGGTCAAAAATAGAATGAATTTTTCAGTAGCGTAAGCACAAAATTAAACTAGTAATTTGATGTTTATTGCTCATGTTTAGTGTTTTACGCATGGTAAATTTATTTTTTAAAATGATTGGGCCAATCAAGAAACAATCTCAGGTCCTTCAATAAAACAGCTATGGGAAAAGTGTTCCTGCTACTGGTTGTGCTGTTCTTTGTGGCGGACGTAGAAGGGCGTGGACGTGGACGTGGACGTTCTAGCTTCCGGAGGGCCAGCCGAATTATGTCTGCTTCAGGGGATGCTGCAGACGCCTTTCAGCATCTTGGAGATGTAAGGCTTTTTCTAACAAACAGCTAAAAGTTGAACTATATTAAATAATTTAAAAATTACCTTTTCTAATAGTTTTTCAAAAATAAGGGTTTACTAACCATCAAAGCTCATTTTATCATTTCAGACATTTGGACGCAAGCGGCGTTCAGCGAACATGGGTCATGAAGCTTACGACACAGCAGCAAAAATCCTTGCCCACTTTGATGAGTAGCATCGTTGAAAAATTACTGAATTTTCAAAAGTCAAATAAAAATCAATAAACCTTTTCCATCCTTGGAAAGTTTATATCCAAGTAGAATTTGGATGGCATGAGCAAGCATAAACATGACATATCGCTCAAAAAACTTGATAGCGAATTATCAAAAATAATCTTGGTGGTCACATGTATCTCCTGTGAAGCGGACCAGCTTACAAGCCAAACAAGTATATGGCGCAAATCACAACAGGTGACTGCGAAGCGCTTCCCCCTTCCAGCTTCACCTAAAGCAGTTCTCAAAAATTAAGGAATGTTTTAGTTTTGATGTGTGTAAATTCTCAATCAAAAAAGTAATTTGAATGGAGAATGTTATCCATAGTTTTGTAGAGCAGGAGGATAATGCCTTCTGCTCAAATGAAAACCAGGAGCCAATCTGGGAAAAACATTGGTCACCTTGGTTCCAGCAACAAATCTGTCGTTTCTAAACCAATTTCAAAACAAGTATATGGTGCAGAGCGCAATAGGTGACCGCGGAGCTCTCAACATACCCCATTTTCAACCTTTCTACCCAAAAAAGTAATGTTTCAAATGCTCGGGGACTTGTTCCACTGCTCCAGATCTTCCTAAAATAGCATTACCTTTCAGGGAAAACAAGTTTGTCAAGATCTGTTGAGAATTCGCCCGTGGACAACAAATCTTCTGCGGACTTCGGGCCGCTCCGCAGTCAAAAACTAGCACAGATTTAAAATCGGCATTTATGAGTCGAGAATCAAATAATTATTTGAAGCTGTTCAGCTGCTATCGCTACAATTCAATGTCTTCTTTTAATGCATGAAATTTGATTGATAAAAAAATAAGTCGGTGGTTTTTCAACCAATTGCCCTGCTTCATTGCTTAGGCTGTGTTGAGGGTCGATGAGAGCAGTGCAAGCAGGATCTTGGTCACTGTTTGTCTGGATGTTGAGCTCGTAGGCAGTGAGGACAAAGTTGGAGACGATATCCTAAAAAAGGGAACACCCACCAAACTTCATTTCTTTTCTCTTCTACATTCAACAATACCTCCTAACCAGTGCTTAAATGGGTAATGCTAAGAATTATATGTTCAAAGTCCAAGTGGATCAGTGCAGTCAGTCACCCTGCAAATCTCTGATGGGTAAACACTAATAAAAAAGCTAAGGAGGGAGTAAAATGGATGGGAGGGTGCAAAGGTATTCCAGGGAGCGGTCCAGAGATACTCACTGGCGAATGCCAATGAGGTGGATCTCCTCTTCCTCCGTAATCTGGATTTCCTTGGGGTTGTACCAGGTGACGGTTGAGGCCAAGCGATGAAGTGGGGTTTGTTATGTTGATGAGGATAAGCTGAGCGATGATGGGATTTGTGCATCGTAGGCTCGACATAGGCTGTACTGTCCCAGAGTGGAGAGTTGTGTATAGGAGAGAGTGCGTGGCAGCAGATCATCTTTCAATGTCGTAGTAGGTTGAGGGCCCCACGTGGACATGTTGTCTATCATATGGTCGTGATGGATGCATTGTCTGCCCTTTAGGGGAAGGAAGGTGAGGAAGTGGTATGAGTGGAAGCCCCGTGCGCATCTCATGATCCTCCTCCCATTGTTCCCTTCTTTGAAGCCAGTGATTAAGGCTGGTGCTGGTGCCTGGAATTTGGTCTGGCCATAACTTGACCACTACTGAGGCGATGGCATTGATGATGGACAAGCCCACAGGCCGTGAATCTGGAGAGGTACAGCAACACGATTCAGATGGCCACCAATGCGATGATGGACATGGTGGTGCTAATCTAGAAGTAGAGGGAGTGTAGAATGAGATCCTTCAGACTATTCACTTTTACATAGCTCTGCCTCTGCACTTCCTTGATTCCTTCTGACAATGCTCCGGCAAAACTCAATGTCTCTCTTCCAGACTCCATGATGTCCTGAGCCACTCTTTCTGGCTCCCAGGCCAGGTGACTGGAGAACTGGAGCAAGGCATCCATCTGTCTCTCCATTCTAGGTTTGTCTGCGGAGTAGGCAGCTAATGCGACAAAGGGTTGAAGAATGGGTGTACAGTGTCAAAAGTGGGGTTGAACATGATAATGTGTAGGTTGGGGCTCATCAGATACATGGCAAAGGCCCCACTGGCCAAGTTGCAGAAGTATTCGGAGAGGTTCGATTCCTCTTCCCTCTCTCACGGCCGAGAACGTAAGCAGCAATGTCAGCGTTGCCATCACCTTGCCCAATGATGTGTATGGTTCCCATTCCGCTCTCTCGTCATACTCCCCATGAGTAGGCTCTTCGTGAACACCTCCCATAAGGAGTTCAGCTTTTTCTTGTAGGTCTTCCGGAGTCTCTATGGCTGATGAGGCCACAGGAGGCTCGTATAGGATGGGGATGAGGTCTTTGACACAGTGTTTCTGATTTCGGGAATCCTTAGAGAATAAAAAAGAATGAAAATATATAATGTCCAAAATTATGGAATAAATAAGAATGAAAATAAACGCTCCTCAAAATTAGAGTTGAAAATGAGAATAAATATATATTGGGCTGGCGCGAACGGAGCGTTAGCAGAGTGTCAGCGCCCAGCCCCTCTTTTCGACCCATGTGTACGTTTTGAGTGCTATTGCTAGATCTTAAAATTGATAAGGAATTTATGCTTCACAGAAATGTCGAATCGCTCTGATTCTTTTTGCATTGAAAAGAGCACCATCGAATTGACCAAAACTCGCGAGAAATCACCAAAAAATGGCAGTAATCGCTAGAAAATTTATGAAAACCATTTGTCCGAACTCCTTCTTCTCCTTCTTCTTCTCCGCATCTATTCAATGGACGATAGTAGGTATTCATTTCTTCCCCCCATCCCCATTCCCCGGGTTTCTGGGCCTCATATATTTTTTTATTCATAAGTTTTCAGTTAATTAAAGGTGGATATGCGCCAGTGGTGTAGTGGTCTAAGCGATTGGGCAGTTGGATGAAACTGGGAGATTCGAATCCTTCTCTGGCAATTATTTTTATTTTGGATTTTTTAAGTTGAGAAAACAACTGGTACAATCGCCAGGTCAAAATTAAAGCTCTTTTATGATGTTAAGATTTCTCCCAAAAATCGATTGCCCTATGTATAAACCATGAAAATTTCACAAAAATATGTTAGTTTGCCAGTAAAGATGCATTGTATTTTTGATTTTCAAATCTTTTCGAATCTTTTCAAATCTTTACAAATCGTTATATTTTTGAAATAAGGTTATTTTTTATTTATTTTTTATCCAAATATATCTTAATAGGTATTAATACAAAACCAACCATATAAAAATTTTATTTATACAAGTTATACTATATTAAAAGTGGAAGAAATATCTGGTACCATCGGCAGGCCAAATGTGAATCTCTTTTCTCCCAAAAAGTCGAATTGCCTGAGTTTAAAGTCAAAGAAATACATCTACTACTAGTGGAATCTGCTGAGCCACCTGCATTTTGGTTTAGCGCGCAATGGAAAGAGCAACTGGACTGCGCGCTTAAACAAAATGCAATTGTATTAGAAGCAGATTCCACTAGTAGTAGATGTATTTCTTTGACTTTAAACTCAGGCTATTCGACTTTTTGGGAAAAAAAGAGATTCACATTTGGCCTGCCGATGGTACCAGATTTTATAACGTTAAAAATATGGCTTAAAAATATAGTTTAAAATAAGAATAAAATATCTGATTTTTATGAAATAGAAATACAGTGTTTTTATTATTTCATATTCCCTATGCCGTATTTGTGACGTTTCCCTAGCCAGTTTCGTTGACCTTGAGCTGGTGCGGCGGGCCGAGCCGTGCCAACATTCATTCTGTCCTTAACCTGCTCCTGATTCTCCCCACTTTTCCTCTTTGGCGCAACATGAATAAAGAGATCCTTGCTACGCTACTGCTGTAATTCACCACAGCGTTTGGTAAAACAGAGAGCTTGGTTGCTCAGCTGTACCCTACGACCGACCACCTCTACAATGCCCAGCCCAACTTCCGCCTCCAGCGCCCTTTTGGCGACTCCAGCCTTTGATCGAGCCGCCTTCTAACAGCCAGCTTTCGAGTCAACGGCTCCAGTCACCGATCCACCAGGACCAGGACAGGACAGCGAATCAAGACCAGCCTGCAATGCCGGCCTTTGCTTCGCTGCCAGACAGAATCACGTGCAGCGCCCGGACTTCACTCAGCCAGAGACGGCCTCGAGAACTCTGATCGGGCTGCACCTGCAACTACACTGCCAGGAATTGAAAATTGACTTTGAGTCTATTTTCAATGTCCGATCTTCATCAGCAACATCACAGCCCCGAGTTTCATACTATCCTTGAGCGGATATTGCAAAACTCTCTACATCAGCCAACGTCATCGATGACGTCAGCCAACGTCAGTGCCACCATACTTTGCTGCGACAGGTCCAGAAGCAAACTGAAAAGTTCCTCTTCAACTACCAGCCCGCTTCAATGATTTCACTCTATCCTTATGGATTTTGTGAAATTGTTCTACACCGACGATCGAGACCAGATTCAACTTCACTGCAGGGCATTGAAAATTAACTGAAAAGTTTCTTTTCATGCCATCGTCAAAACATTGTCGACAGAATTTCATTATCCTTGAACGGATTTTGAAAATTCTCTACTGCTGCTAGACAACCAGCTCCAAAAACGACTTTGCAGCTGGACTTTAAAAAATTGGCTCTTGTCAGTTTTCAAAGCACTTCGCTACCAGCTCCAGTCTCTGTCAGCACGAGATCAACTTTGCTGCTTGAATATCGAAAACTAACTGAAAAGTTGTTTTCCTGCTATCTATGCAAGCATCGTCAATGGCAATTTCATTATCCTTGAATGGATTCTGAAATTCCCTGCAGCTACCAGCCAGCAACGGAATCTTTGCATCTGCTGCTAGAGTTTCAAAATTGGCTTCGGTCAGTTTTCAAACTCGCTGCTGCCCGCTACAATCTTTCCCGGCCAGCAGCTATCAGCCTTCCAGCCGAAGATTCGTCTTCGCTGATTGAGTTCGAAAATTGGCTCCGATCAGTTTTCGGAACTCACTGCTGCCTGCTGCAATCCTCGCCAGTCAACAGCAGCCAGCCATCCAGTAGAAGCTTCGCCTCCACTGCCTAAGTTTGGAAATCGGCTCCGATCAGTTTTCAAACTCACTACAGCCGGCTGCAACCCATGCCGGACAGCAATAGTCAGCCTTCCAGTGAAAGCTTCGCCTCCGCTGCTCGAGTTTGGACATCGGCTCCGACCAGTTCAAACTCACTGCTGCCTGCTGCAATCTTCACCGGCCACCACCGTTTATGAATCCTTTCGGATTTGTAAACTTTCGAGCATCGCTGGAGAAGACCAGCCTGATTCAGAATAGGCCACCGTCTTTCAACTTCGCCCATCTAGACTTACTAATCCTTATGATTAGATGAATCTTAGCACAAGGAATTGGAAGACAATCGGTGAAACGATTCAGAATCAACCTCTACTCTTTGACAATTGACAGCAACCTGCAGGAGCACGGCCTAGTGGACTGCATCCACTGCAACCTCTTCGCCCTGCCAGCCAGCTGCAATCCAGCCTGCTCGCCTCCAGCCAGAAGGACTACTCCATGGACAGCATCAACTGAGAGCGCAACGCCTTCGAGGCCTCCGTCCTCACCACCAAAAACCCCTTGTGCAAGTAATAGAAGTCCTGCATGCAGGAACCACTTCCCAATATTATCCCATTGGAGCAACTGAAACCATTCTGCATGGGAGGAGTTGGAGTTCCAGACGTTCAGGCATATCCTGCTGGCTAACGAAAGTAAGGAGTCCACTTTGTGCCATGAATTAACGGTGCATGGTGATACACTGCTAGCACACCAAAGGCTTAATGGTAACAAGTATATGGCGCAAAGCGCAATAGGTGACCGCGGAGCACACCACCTTCCAGCTTACAATATGAATGCATGGAATTTCGTCACTCCAAAGGGCAAGTCTGTGGTTTCTCAATTATTTTCGAAAGTAAGCACAGAATTGGAATCGTTATGTATGAATTGTGAATCAAAAAACCAAAGTCCTCTGTTCAATTCTTAGCCGTTCAGCTGTTACTGATTATTGATGCCATTACCATGTGTGAAAGTTTGTCACTCAAGAGGGTAAGTCTGTTCTGTGGTTTATCAACCATTTTCGAAAGTAAGTACAGATTTGGAATCGCTATATACAACTTGTGAACAAAAAAACTCAAGTTGTCTGTTTAATTCTTAGCCGTTCAGATGTTACTGATTATTGATGACATGGCCGTGCGTGAAAGTTTGTCACTCAAGAAAGTAAGTCTGTGGTTTCTCAACCATTTTCAAAAGTAAGCACAGATTTGGAATCGCTATATACGACTTGTGAACAAAAAAACTCAAGTCTTCCGTGCAATTCTCAAGATTACAGGAGCTACAGCGCAAAAACTATATTGCAATTTTCAAACCTTTCTACCCAAAAAAGTAATGTTTCAAATGCTCAGATTCCGGTTCCACCCCTCCAGATCTTCCTAAAATAGCATTACCTTTCAGGAAAAAAAAAGTTTGTCCCAATCCGTGGAGAATTCGGTGAGGACCAGCATTACCAGAAATATATATATCTATATATATATATATATATATATACACATGAGGACAAAAGTTTAGTAACCTCTATAGACCGTTGAACGGCCATTCGGGCCGCTCCACGGTCAAAAATTTGCATCTTATGTACTGCTTTGCCAGATTATGCGATATGTATTTTCTCACGTGAGTATTAAACCAGTGGAGCAGCATTTTTGATTTTGTAGTGACAATGTTCCAGTGGTTCTCCATGTTTAGGTTGTTGTCGTAGTTAATACCCAGTAGCTTCATGTGATCCACGTTACTTAGTGCACTGATTTTGATGTTTCTGATGCCGAGTTGGGTTATTTGTCCGGGTGACCTTAGATAGAATTTGGTGCGCGTAAAATGTGATTGAGCGGGCTTTACCAGTAGACATTTGCATTTAAGAATGTTAAGTCTCAGCAGTAGGTCTTGTGAAAGATTTTACTGATGTCATCTAAGCACTCTTGTACCACTTTCTCCTGCTTGGCACACCCTATCAAAGTTATGGCATCTGCATATGCAACTATTGTGCAGGGGCTAACATGACTGACTGCCTTTTTTATGAAGAAATTAATTTAGAAATTATTTTTAAGAAATTTTTTATTGGTTTAATTTTTATTTGTATGGGTCAATTTTGTGCTGTTGATTTCAAAACTCGGGTTCGCAATTACGAAAAAAAATTTATTTTATGAAAATATGGGTAAAACCTTAAAAACACACCAAATATTTGGGCCACGCCATTCAGCGCGCCAGTATTTGGGCCACGCCATTCAGCGCGCACATTTTTTACCCCCTTTTTGACCTAAATAGAATTCTTGCATCTAAATACACCATTCCTCGTGTTACTCCGTGTTATCCCCAATGAAAAATATTTTTAATGGATTTTTAGTGCATTTTTGAGCCCTGCCCCATGTTGTAGCATAGGAAATTTGGATATTTTTTCTCAAAATATATACTCCAAAGTGAAAAAATGGCTTAAGCGCGCCACCTTTCTTTGGTGTCCCCTAACTATGAAAAAAATTTCATCAAAATTCAAGGGGGTGTCAATTAGGGTCGTTTGTCCTTTAAGTGCAGGCATTAATAATATAGGTGCTGTTCTAACATGTGATAAGTCTAACGTGTCTAGCGTGTGTTCTAACGTTCTACCATGGGCTTGCGATCTACCTGTGATCTACCGGCTCACGCTTCATTTTCTCCCCCCCCCCCCCCATCGAAGCCCCCAAGGGGCCCCCATGAATGTTCCCCCCATGAAAGTTTCCCCAGTGAAAGTCTCCCAGCAATCACACCAACAATAGACTGAGTAAACTAGTTGTAAGCCTAAAACGGGAAATTTGTATCTTAGGGGGAGGGGGAAACTAGGCGTCAAAATCGAAACTTTCTTTGGAGGGGTTCTTTACTCAGGGGGTCTCATGGGGGATTAGTGAAGGGAAAACGAAAACATAATGGTAGATCACACGTTAGAGCTGAAACATAAAGGTAGATCACACGTTAGAACAGAAACATGATGGTAGATCACACATTAGTCAGCACCAAAATATTAAGCTAAGAGAGAATAAGCACTGAATCTGAGATTTACAATTTCAGTAATAGACCTTCTTAATAGATTCTCTATTCTCTATAAACCTTGTGCGGACTCAGGAGTCCTTAAGTACCAGATCATGGTTCCGTTTTAAAGTGGTTTAAAGGGGTCTGGCCTATCCAGGCCAGGCCCCTTCAGCTGTGTTAGATATGCATAGTGGTGATGAGTTCTGCCCTCCTTCTACTGTTTCCTACTAACTTCCAGGTTTTAACTACCTGGATATCTGATAATAACTCTGCTTCCCACCACACTATCAGTGGAAATGCAACCAAAAGGGATTCTTTTCCAAATGTGCTCCTGTGCAGCATATCCCTTTTTATGGTCGCAGACATGGAGATGGTTCATGAGTGGAAATTGCTGACAAATTTTCTGCTGCCTTCTATCCATCATCTACTGCTAGCACCTCTACTCCAAGCCCAGCCGCATCACCACCAACGTCGACTACTCCATCCAGTAGCCTACCTTCACCTCCCGCATTTCTCTTCACTCCTCATTCCTTCTCAATCGCTCAGCCTTACGGAAAGACACATTGAAGAAAGGAAATGATCAATTCCAATTTCACTCTCAGCTTGCTGATCAGAGAATTCCAAATCTGTCTGCTCTGGTTTTGCCCAATTTTCTGCCCCCTTTCATTATGATTGGCCAGCAGGAGAAAAGGAAGAGACAAAGAGCAGCTGAGCTGAGCTCAGCCGGCAAAGTGAGGCGCTTTGGAGCCTCGGCAAACTAAACCAGGCCTAGTGTCTTGCTGCCGCCACTTGCCGGGGAAAAGGCCACTGGAACTTTGCTGTTCCTCCAGCCCTCCCCAAACTCTTCCGCACTGCCTCCCTTCAGTCCACTCTGACAGCCTAACAGGCTTGCCAAAGTCAGCCACATTTGGCAATGGCAAACGTCAGTCCAGACTGTTGATGTTTTAGAGATCAAAGTTGGAAATGAATCCATTGAAAACTTTGATTGATAGAACTAGCAAAAAAGCAGCATTCATGGAATTATATTTCATTGAGCCACATATCACAGCAGGCTGTTTTGTGGAGGCTTGAAAAGGCCAAGGCAAAAAGCCTAGCTGTGCCAGGCCCTTCCCTGGCAGCTGCTCAGGTTCCTTTCTCAGGACAGAGTGCAATTGCATCTGTTAAGAGCATTTCACTGAACAGTCTTGCTTGCAGAACAAAATCCGCTGTCCACTTCAACAAAACTCTGGCATCTCCATATATTTTCTGAAAAGTGGTGCAGCAAAGTTGGCCTCATGCCAGAGAACTTCTGTGCTGGGCACTTGCCTAAAGCCGCTTTCCCTCCAGCCACCTGCTACAGCACTGCCAACTCTTTGGTCGCCCTTTAAGCCCCCAACTAAACACTGCCTGTTTGCCATTTTGCCATTGCAAGATTTGACGAAAAGCTGGGCATTGTTTGGAGAGAAGCATAACTGTGAAGCTTCGCAGCCACACCGCTCTGACCTTGCCTCAGAGTCCCCTGCTGACGCGTTTCCCAGGCACACCTGGCAATGTCACTCAGCACAGCCTTGTCCTTTTTTATAAAACGAAACTTTACAAAACTTCTTTACAAAACTCCAGCTTTGCTCAGTAGAGTAAAGATTAGCTGCTAAGTCCGCGCTCATTGGCCAGGACTGGAGGGGGAAAGTGGAAAAATCTTCTAGCACACTCCTCCCCTCCCCAGAGTAGGCAAGGCCTCAAAAGCTACGCCACCCTGCAAATGACCAAACAGCGTTTGCTTGCTGCTCCCCTGAACATTGACTGCCAAAATTTCATCATTGAGCAATCCTTTGCAAGATTCTCTGCCTGATTTATGGCCCAGTCCCAGGGCACATTCCCCTAATTGCCCCCAGGCAGGAGCTCCAGGGTACCCAGCAGAACGACTGCCCCTTTTCCTAATAGCCAGAGATTGTATGCTATAAACCTCAACAGTTTAGCACACTTCTTGTTGTCCCCAGTAAATCTTAAGTCTCTCAATGAGAATTGACACAGAGAAAGAGCAATTTAAACACTGAAAAGTGTCGGAATTTGAAAGTCCTTCTAAGAAGGTTCCTAGCGAGGCCTGAAAGCCAAGCTTGGATGCAAAGAGGACAGGAAAGAGAGCCTCTGTCTATCCACTACAGCCTAAGCAAGCAGAGTGGCCAAGAGCGGAAAGGCTTGGCAAAAGATTGCTGCCTATTCCTCCAGGCAGCGCTCGGGAACCGCCCCACGAAAAGCCTTCAATATCTTGCCTAGTCTTCATCCGCCAATAAACAATTGCGGCAGAGTTACACCTTTCTATGATTCATTTCTGTGAAGCTCTGTAGTAATGCGTTTGAAATTAGATATGTAAAATTTTTGTCTAGTCTTGGGAAACTATTTCTCGGCTGGATATATTGCACTTAAAATGATGCATAATCTATGCTAGAGTTAATGAATCAATGACTCAGTTGGATATTTTTCGTGAGCCACATTTGTGCATTCGCTCTGGCCTCTGAAAGGCAAAACGGTATGGAATAGGGCAACCACTATGCCAGATGCAAATCTGTTTCTGGGCTTTCTCTGAAGGCATGTGGGCTGGCCTAAAACCCCCACCAAGCTGCCCTTGCATTTGATGGGGAACACTGCCTCCATGTTAGGATCTTTGTTGCATGCCTCTCTGGAAGGCATCTGCCCTGGCCCTGAACTGCGATGGCAGCAGGGAAGGCAAATGTTGGCAGTGTAAAATGCAGCTGACAGGCCAGCATTCTGCCCCTGTTTTCCAGACGGAGTCTGGAAGATAGCAGTCCAAGCGCAAGCGGCATGTGCAAGTCACCCCCTGTGAACTTCTGACCTGCAACAGCCCTCTCTTAGCAATACATAAGCCAGGGTCGTCCTTCCCAGACCCTGTGGAGGCTACTGGGATTGTAAACACGGCCATTTGTCAATGCACCTACCCTCTGCCTCCCTGCCATTACCCTCTCATCGCCACCTTCTCTATCTACACACCTCTCCCCCCCTTCCCTCCTCCCCTTGCCATCCTTCTGGAGGCCAGGGAGTGGAGGTCCGGAGATAGCCCTCTGTGGGGATGCAAAAGCACCACCCTGGCCTCCATTAAACTGCAGCCCCCCACAGGCCAACATCCAGTCTACTCCAGCCTGCCCCCCTGCGCTGACCAGCTCACTGCCCCCGCTCCCTTCAATCCCCCGGATCCATGCATAAGGAGAGGCTCTGCCCTCCTGGCTGCCCCCTCCCCAAAAAGGCCCAGCCTACCGGAGGAAGGAGGTCTCAGCTCTGCTGGATTTCTCAGTCACTTGCCTTACACTCCTCCTCAGCTGCTCAGTCCATTCCCTGGAAGACGGCCATGCCAGCCCAGTCTAAGATGCCCTTCCCTGACAGGGCTCCCCAGGAGCGGACTTCAGCACCCCCTTTGCACTCCCCCTCTCCCCACAGATGACTCCTCATCGATGATGGAGAGACTGACCCCCTAGCAGCCCTCTTGGATGTCGTTGAGAAGGAGGTCAACCATCTGGAGCAGGGAGGGAGCCTGTCGATGGACCAGGTGCCATTGCCCCATGCAGCTCAGGCAGGACCCGATCACCATGTGGCGAGTGCTGGACCCCGTCCCGTGCCCCGTCACCCTGCCGCCCAGCCTACCCACCACCCGCCCGCCTACAAGCCCGTCAACCTTCCCAACGCCAGCTGCCCCTGCACCCGGATCACTGAGCTCCTGACAACCAGCACACATCGCCCTCCATCCACCTGTCACATTGCCCTCCATGAATTGGACCCCCGCTTCATAGCCAAGACCCTCTTCTCCTTTGGAGTGGAAGGGCCTCAGGATATGATGAGTGCGCTCCAAGCCATGATGCAGCTCCGCCGCATCCTGCCACATCTGACGGACATCTACTTCCTCTGCCCCCCACCCCCCGGCAAGGACTGGGTGCGGGGACTGAGTGCAGATGTTCCCCATCACCGACACCGCCGCCGCCATCCTCCATCACCACCGCCAAGCCCCACTTCACTGCTGCTTCCAAGGAGCCCCCACGGGGTCACTCAGGTGCATGGATGGACGAGCTCCAGAAGGAGTGCCAGTGATTGGCTGACCTCGCCAACAACCAAGGCCACCTCCTGGAAGCCCTCCAGGAGTGGGGAGCCCCAAGGGTTGCCACCAGAACACTGCCCTCACCCTTGTGGATCCTCCAACTGGCTCATTCTAAAATGAATAAGAGCCTGCAGGAGGCGGAAGAGGGATGGCGGTGGAGACAGAGCTGGCAAACACCCGCAAGGCCCAGGACCTATGATGCAACAACCTGGATGTTGCCACCCAGGAGATCAGCCTCAGGAAGGAGGAGATTTCGCTCCAGCAGGGTAAAATCAGGCGGCTGCACTGCAAGGCAGCCAACTTTGACCCCACCGTGCAGAAGAGGGCCACCCACTGCATCGACATTGTGAAAAACTGAAGGACCTGGTGGACAACCTCCCCCACTCCTTCATGCTGTGTCTCGCAAGCTCCTGGAGCTTGCCCTCTACCACCCTGACAGCAAACTGGCATCCTTCCTTTGCAGTCACTTGCTCCCAAAAAAAAAAAACAGAGAGCAATCTGTGCAGGCCAAGATGGTGAGGGAGACGAGGTGTGAGGTGTCAATTTGGACAGAAGGAGGCAGTGGGACGCAGCCCCTCACCTGCACCCCCAAAGTTGTGCCTGCTTCACACAAGGTCTCCAGATGGCTCTCGACCCAGCCATCCCACAGGGTGAGAGCCAGCTGGTAGGGGTCTGGTGGAGTCGGGAGAACGGTCTCATTCTGCACTGTCAGCTAGGAGAGAGAACAGATGCACGCCCTGAGGCCTGAGCCGCAAGGAAGAGGGGCACTGCGAAAATTGCACGCGGACCAGCGACCGCGGCAGCAGACCAGCCTCGGGGGGACTTCCCGGCGGGAGCCAGTCAAGCGCAGGTGGAATCACCACGCCGCCTCGGCTCCCCCCCCCCCACGAGAACCCTCAGCCTGCACTGCGGCCAATGACGCGGGAACTTGCCGCTCCCTCATCCTCCTCTCCCCCACTCCAGCGCGCTGAGAGACTTGTTGAGTTCGAATAAATTTGGACTAGTGGACCGAAAGCAAAAACTCACAAGCAAAGTAAATGTCTTGCATGCAAGTTAATGCATAAAAAAAAACAAGCAGCAAAGCACAAGTAAACCATGAAAGGAATTCTGTTGATTTAATCCAGAAATAACAAATAATGGAAGCTTGTTTTCTCCTAGCCGATTGAAAGAATAGTCCTAAAAAAGCAACGGCAATTCAGCCATTTTCTCCCATCAACAACCTGGACCTCTTCCTCTCCAACACTGGACTGCTGAGGTGCGGGTCGAGACTGGTCAGACTTGATCTCCCCCTCTATGCCCACCACCCCATCATCCTACCCAAGAAGCATGCCTTCACAGTGCTTCTCATCCTCCATTACCACCACATGGTGGGACACATGAAGGCCCAGGTCACACTGGCCTTCCTTCGCCAGCATCAGGGGATCATCTGGGGAGTGCAAAGGACACAGGTTTTAATCTTGTTCTGCCTTGGTCATCTTGCCGCCACTTTGAGGACAATGCGGTTGTCCTTCACCTCTCTCTCTTCAGGCCCTACCCTGCTTAATCGTTGCTTTAGTAGATACATTTACAGCCATTAAGCATATATTTTTTCATTTTTTTGGGTTCTTCCATGTCATTTGCAATTTTCAGCTATCCCAACTGCCCTGAATGGATCCTTAGGAGAGGCTGATATAAGAAAAATACACTATCAAGCAACTCAAAAAGTGCTATATCCTCATCTACACCTGCCAAGTGACCCAGGCCCTCATCCTGGACCTGCTACCCAACCTTGACCGGGTCCGCATGGTTCAGGGTCTGCAATGGATCTGTGGAAGAGTGGGCTACCTGCTCACAGTTTACTCAGACAACCACAGTCCATTCCTCTCGGGGCCACGGTCACCCCGTTTGACGAGCCTTTTCACCAAAGCCTCCAAAGCCAACAAGAAGGAGCTCCTCCACTTCTTCCCGGCTAAGGGAGCTTGGTCTTGCACCATTCCCCTGAAACCACTCGCCCTCTGCCGGCATGGTAGAGCACATGGTGGGTCTGGGGTGAGCGTAGTCCTGAAGAGACTGGCAGCCTGGAATAAGCAGCATCCACAAGGAAGAGATGAATACGCTGGTGCAGGATGGAAAGCCATCCTCAATGGCCGACCACACTCCTATAGCAAAGACCCACAAGTCATCACACCAGTGCACTTCCTCTACCGTCACTTACAGCTACTTCTACCTCGACGGCCTGAACAGCACCATCAGCGACCCAAAGACTTTGCACTGACCAAACTCGCCAAAGGAACTCACTCAGCGAGAGAAGGTGCTGAATGCCCTCTGGAAGGTCTTTCTCTCCAAGCTGAGAGACGTCCTCATCAGCAACCGCAAGCACTACTTCAAGCCTCGCCTAGGGAAAGCAGCTTACAGCCCCATGGAAGGAGAGCTCGTGTGGCTCTACAATGAAAACACCCCTTGCCACTCCTTCTGGATGGGCTGCATCACCGGCTTTGCCCCCACCCCAAACCAGTCGGACGTCAAGGATGAACTGCCAGTGATAGCCAAGGTCCTGACCAGCTACACCACGGCCAAAGGAAAAATCATCTATGAAACCAAGGACCACCACGTCAGCAACCTCATTCCCCTCATCCACAAACCCCGCCCAGAGCAACTGCCCCTACCGGAAGTACTTGCCCCCCGCAGAGGAAAGGGGTACCATACCCCACCAGCGTACTGTATCCCGACCTCTTGAGACAACAGCTCCTCTGAAGGTGAAACAGGAAGCCCGGACGTCAACAACACTCCCAACTCCGCTGCTCCTCCCGATGACGCAAACTCCTCTTCAACAACCTTGAGGAAGCCCACCTTGCTGCCAAACCCTTTGCTAAGACAGGACCTCACCACGTTCCCCGCATCACCTCCCAGCTCCTCGCACTCCAGTGCCAGCATCATCAACCTTTCGAGGGACAGGAGCACCACACCATCCCCCAAGAGCACAAAGCCCTCATCAAAAAGTGCTACCAGGACGAAGCATGGGACAAGGAAGAAGAACAGTGGGAATCAGAAGAACAGCTCCAGGAGGATTCCCAGCTTGACCCCGTCAATGGACCGGAGCTCGACAAAGTCCTCAAACTGGATGCCATCGCCGAAGACTCCATCCTCTTCCCCAGCTGGAACAAAGGACAAGAACCGGCACCAGTCGCTTACCTGAGTACATCCACCACCCTGACTACCACTCCATCTGCCCCACTCTCCCGCTCCACAGCCTCTGCGCCCTCGCCGTGGTCTTCATGCTGCTCCTCCCTGGAGCCTCCGCAGAGGACCTGGAGTCAGTCAAGCTCCCCAGACACACACCCAAACCCCCGCTGACCAAGGACGTCATCAGACACTGACTGCTCCAAGCCCAAGCAGAAGCTCAAGACCTCACCCCAAAGGGGTCAACTTCCAAATCTGCCCTCGACATCCCAGAGCCGGCCAAATCTTCACCATACCCGAAGTCACCCGAGACTGTCACATCCCCAAGAAGGCCTTCCGCTCCTACCACCCCATTGACGTCTACGGCACTGATGGACAACCACCCTGCTCTCCCGCCGTCAAGTGCAAGCTGGAGATCTACATGGTATCTGTCAAGTGGCCATGGCCAGCTCCCTGCCAGTACAACATCAACCTACCCTTCCCCATCATCCGCCGCTCCATCCCCGTCCACGAGTGCATTGATGCATGGGAGAAGTTCAAGTTTCATGGCGCTGCCCTCAATCCCCAATGACAAGGCTTCTACTCCATGGAACAGATGGTGGAGATCATGCACTACTGTTGCTGGCAGACCTTCTACTACTCAGCCACCAACCTCCACCTCTACATCGGGAACATCTACTCCAACCACGGCTCCCTCACCATGGACCTCAGGGTGGACCTCTCCGGTTGCGAAATCGGCAAGGAGAGCTGTGTCACCCCCACCAGCACGATTGTCTGGCATGATACTCCACTCCTAGAGTACTGCCCCTTCAAGCTCCTCGGCACCTACCCAGCTGACATCATGGGTGACCGAGTCTGCATCCCCAACCTGCAGACTTCGTTCACCACTTACATGCCCAAGAATGACTTCAACTTCACCAAGCCGGAGATGAGGTGCTTGCCCAACGATACCCTGCCTACCCGCGAAGGCATGGCAGTGCGGATCCACTGGGATGTCAAGAAGACCTTTGAGTACCCCAAGAACCGCAAGCACAAGGGAGAGAACGACAACCCCCACGTCCACCTCAAGACTCTCCTTCCCAGCAACAAGGATGTACCCCCAGGACACCCATACAAGCCCACCCACCAAGACCACTCCCAACACTGGAACGACAAGAAGCCACTCTGGGCCCGGTCTTGCCTCCAACGGAAAGTCAATGACAAGGAGGCAGCGCTCAAGGAGGAATGGCTGAAATGGCTTCAGAACAGCCCGGTCCCCTTGGTCCTCGACGCCAACAAATCAAGGCCCCAGGCAGACCAGGCAAGTGGCCCCATCTCCTTGGACCTCGACGCTGACAAATCGAGGCCCCAGGCTGATCAGGCCAGCGGCTCCATCTCCTCGGCCCTCAACGCTGACAAATCGAGGCCCCAGGCTGATCAAGCCAACAAAGCCCAGAGGCTCCAACTCCCCACGCTCAGCCACCTCACTCATAAGGAGCGGATCCAAGCCATCCACCAGCACCTTGGTGAGATCGAGCACTGGTACAACATCCACGACCCCGTTGAGGCCAAGATCCACTTCACTGTCGACGAGCTTGATGACATCATCAACAAGGCCGAGCTGAGAGAAGAGCAGCAGATCTGCCTGCTGGAGAACCACCAGTACCAAGTCCTCAAGCAGCTCTTCTACATGAACCCCACCATCGGACTACGAGCCTACACCGGCCGCTCCGACATCTCCGCCTCAGTCCAGGGCTTGGCCGCCTACCTCGCCAAGTGCCTGGAGGCCCACGTAGCACTGATCTACCCCTACCATCGCCTCCCCAGCTCCAACCAGTGCTACATCTTCCTCCCTGTGAAGCTCACCAGCGGAGAGATCCTGTTCCTCATGGAGGGACCCGGCAGAGATCTCACCTATCACAGCCCAAAGGTGGACTGCCACCTGGTCCAGCCCTACATCTTCACGGACCCCATGATGCCAGGAGAGAGCCTTGCCCTCTTTCAGAACCTCACCGACAGGTCCTTTGCCTCGGTCCACCACAGCCCCTTCTTCACGCCTTTTGCCCCGAACATCTCCTACAAAGTGCCCGTCCTCTTCAACTTGAGGATTGAGATCCCCTTCTCCACACTCGCCAGCTACGCCGCAGACATACCCGTCGTCAGCCGTCGAGTGGACAGATTGGTCAACTACACCAGCGGCTTTGCCCTCGACCCCAATGCCATTGTGCAAGGCATCGATGCCTATGGATGGCTCATCAGCAACGTTGTGGGCGAGCTGTCGGAAGGGGCTCAGGGACTGGCCAAGCAGTCCTGGAAGGGGATTGACAGACTTGGAAGCTCCATTGTCTGCCCCATCGTCACCATCATCGGAATCATCATCGGCATCATCGCCTTCATCGGCATCATCATGCTCATCATCTGGGTCTCCCAGTACACTGACTGGGGATCATCAGCCCAACGGAAGGCTACCGAGTGGAAGTATGCCATCAACAAATCCCGCTTTGGATGAGCTCTCCCCGGATGGCTCCCCTTTGGAGGTGGATGCCCCAGCAAGATACATCGTGAGCAGGAGCTGAGTCTTTGCGATCTCTGACGACGCCAATTGGAGGAGTCGCTGGACATCAACTCCAAGCACAATGCCGTCATCATCAGAGAAGGCTCAAGGAGTGTGCGACGAAGCCGAAGCCGTCCTCTCAGCTTCACCGACGACCGAGAGTCTCCCCAAACCCACACCACCCACACAGGTTGGACGCCCTCAGTCACCTCCAACTACTCCCAAGCTCCGTCGCGAAGTCGATCCCGCAGTCAGTCATCTATTGGGTTGCGGATGCCGTTCAACTCCGAGACCAACCTCCGAGACAGTCGCCAATCGCGGTCGCGAATGCCAGGCCCAAACGTACCGAGGGGTGCAACCTGGAACCGCTAGAACCAGATCGCGAACCCACCCATGATAGACCCCGTATGTATACACTCTCTGCTACTTAGCCCCCCTGCCACTAACCATTGCCTGCTCCTCCTGCTACTGCCCCAGGGAGTCCTTCCAGTCACAGCTTCCTGTACCAGAAGTCCACTTCCGGCCCCAGGCAGTGTGCGGACTCAGGAGTCCTTAGTACCAGATCATGGTTCCATTGTAAAGTGGTTGAGGGGTCTGGCCTGTCCAGGCCAGGCCTCCTCAGTTGTGTTAGAATGTAGTGGTGATGGTGCTGCCCTTCCTCTCCTGTTTCCTACTAACTTCTGGCCTTCTTCTGGTTGTAACTACCTATATCCAATAATAGCTTCCACCCAACTCTGCTTCCCACACTCTCAGTGGAAATGCAACCAAAAGGGATCCAAATGTGCTCCTGTGCAGCACATGGGTTTGGGTTGGTGCCTCTTCTTTGTGTGTGGGTGCCTTTCCTTCTGTGTGTGGGTGTTTTGTGGTGATTTGGCTTCCCGCTATTCTTCTTTTGGTGGCTTTTGCTTCTTACTTTTGAGTTTTGAACCTGATCGTTTCTTGTTTTAATGATTTGAGGCGGGAATGACGCGAGATATGGCTTATTTGATGTTGAGGAGATTGTGCTGCGTCTTTGAACTGCATGAGGAAAGTGCTACTTAACTGCTTGCTGTTTTTGGCGAAATGGGTGAGGGTGAGGCGTGAGGAAGGGCGGGGAAGCCGTGGAGAGTTAGCGGTGGTTAGGACTGGCGGAATCTTAAAATCTAGGCAGGGCTGACATTTTGCTTGGCATGGCGAACTCTTAAATGACACGGGTTGCTATTATTTTTGGCATACTGATACGTAAGCATTAAGCCAAATTTAAAACATATTTTTCTGTTAATGGGACAACACTCCGAATGTGATTTTTAATAATATGCACATTTACTAATGTGACGTTTGAGTAGCTTTTGGCTTGCAAGGTGCATTGCTAAGGCTTACAAGTGAAGCCTACGCAGTTGCCACCATATTTAGCTTAATCTAAGCCTTAGCCTTTTATAGAGTAGCATATCTAAGCGAGATTTGATCCCCCAGAATACATGTACCTATAACAGGATATAGCCTGTCTAAGCTGATTTAAAATTTTAGTTTGACTGTTTAAATGTTAACAAGTATATGGCGCAAAGCGCAATAGGTGACCGCGGAGTGCACCACCTTCCAGCTTACACTATGAATGCATGGAATTTTGTACTGCTAACAGCAAGTCTGTGGTTCTAACCATTTTCTGAAGTAAGCACATATTTGGAATCGCTATATATGACTTGTGAAAAAAAAACTAGTCTCTGTTCAAGTCTGAGCCGTTCAGATGTTACTGATTATTGTTGATGACATTGTTCATGAAAGTTTGTACTCAATAGGTAAGTTGGTGGTCTGAAGTTATTTTGAAATAACACAGAATTGGAATGTGCAATACGACTTGTGAACAAAAAACTCAGTTTTTGTGAATTTAGCGTTAGCTGTTACTAATTATTGATGACATTGCGCGCATGAAAGTTTGTCACTCAAGAAAGTAAGTCTGTGGTTTCTCAACCATTTTCAAAAGTAAGCACAGATTCTGGAATCGCTATATACGACTTTCTAACAAAAAAACTCAACTCTTCTGTGAAACTGCGCAGTCACAAATCTAACTTCAGCTGAGAATTATGCCTGCCCTTCCTCACTTCTTTGCTGATGATGGGTCGCCTTTCCTTCTGTGAAATAAAGAATGGCGTAAATGTTTTGTGGTAAAAAGAATCTTGAAAGCTTGTTATTCTTCTTTGGTGGCTTTAGCTTCTACTTTTGAAGTTTAAAAACTGACAGATCTTGTGTAATGTTTAGAAGGTGGGAAGAGAGAAGGCATGAAGATGAGATGTGCTAGGTATAACAGATGAGGAAAGTGTTTGATGCTGTTGGGAAAGAGAGAGGAGGGGAGAGGAAGGGGGCGGTGGGGAAGGTGGAAGAGGGGTGGTTGGGGGGAATGGAATGAGGGCTGAGTTGGGTGGCGATCTAAAGAGGTTTGCTTTTTTGGATCTCTGATAGTAAGATGAAATATTCTTTTCTGTTATGGAAACTCGTAGATGGGCTTTTTTTGTGTATTCATTGAAGTATGTGATGCTTTGGCTTGAGGTGATGGGGTTGAAGTGAGGGTGAATGTAGTGCCTTTAAGAGTAGAACAGGAGATGACAGAAAGTCTAAGGATAAGCCTGTCTAGCTGTTAATTTGTTGCTGTTATGTAAAGAGGCGAAAGGAGGTGGGGAGGTGCTCTGAAGATGGATTGTCTGCTGGTCTGTGGTTTTGAGAATGGATCGCAAAGCTTGTGAAAAAAAAACTCAAGTCCTCTGTTGTTCTTAGCCGTTCAGATGTTACTAATTATTGATGACATTGCTGCGCGTGAAAGTTTGTCACTCAAGAAGTAAGTCTGTGGTTTCTCAACCATTTTACACAGAAGAACGCACGCGGAACAAAAAAACCAGTCTCGGCAGCTCTTCTAAAGTATTAAATCTATATCGACTTGTGAAAAAAGAGTCTTCTTCTGTCTTGTACGGGGTCCGTATATTGTTTCTAGCCTGATTTCTGAACAATGTAAAGGAAATCTGAATTGACAAGCAAGTATCTTATCTTGGAAAATATTGTGGAAGAGTGGGCTACCCTGCTAAAAAATCTTCCGTGTTGCCGGGGCGGGGGGGGGGGTGGTCAGAAAACCACAGACCATTCCTCTGAAAAAGGATTCAACGGTCACCCTGTTGATGAGCACTCACACAACGTAAACGAAGCGCTTGAAAGCTCTCATAGAGACCTATTAGTAAATGTGCATATTATAAAAAAATTGTCATTAGGAGTGTTGTCCATAACAGAAAAGATGATGTAAATTTGGCTTAATGCTTACGTATCAGTGATGCCAAAAATAATAGCAAACCATGTCATTTAAGGAGTTCGCCATGCCAAGCAAAATGTCAGCCCTGCCTAGATGTTTGAAGATTCCGCCAGTCCTGGAACCACCGCTGGAACTTCTTCCACGGCTTCCCCACCGCCCCCTTCCTCTACGCCGTCGACCCTCACCCATTTCGGCCAGAAGAACTAGCAATGCTAGTAGAAGTAGCACTTTCCTCATGGCTTTAGTTTGGATGGGGGACGCTTGTAGCACAATCTCTGCTCAAATTCATTCTAGATCAGCCTTATATACTGCATTGCATTCCCACCTGTCTGGGGAAAGGTCATTGTTAAAACTGAAGGGAATACTTTGGTATCAGTTGGTTTTCAAAACTTTTCAAAAGTTTTAAGAAGCTTTAAAAGCCACTCAAAAGAAGAATAGCTTGGGAAGCTTTCAAGATTCTTTTTACCACAAAACATTTATACGCCATTCTTTATTTCACAGAAGGAAAGGCGACCCATCATCAGCAAAGGAAGTGAGGAGGCAGGGCATTCGAATTTCTCTAGCTGAAGTTTAGATTTGTGACTGCGCAGTGGCCCAAAGAGGTTGTGCTGCACAGGAGCACATTTGGATCCCTTTTGGTTGCATTTCCGCTGAGAGTGTGGGAAGCAGAGTTGGGCGGAAGCTATTATCGGATATGGGCAATTACAACTGGAAGAAGGCCGGAAGTTAGTAGGAAACAGTAGAGGAAGGGCAGCACCATCACCACTACATTCTAACACAACTGAGGAGGCCTGGCCTGGATAGGCCAGACCCCTTAACCACTTTTCAATGGAACCATGATCTGGTACTAAGGACTCCTGAGTCCGCACACTGCCCGGGGCCGGAAGTGGACTTCTGGTACAGGAAGCTGTGACCGGAAGGACTTCCTGGGGCAGTAGCAGGAGGAGCAGGCAATGGTTAGTGGTAGGGGCTAAGTAGCAGAGAGTGTATACATAGGGGGTCTATCATGGGTGGCGTTTGCTGTTGGGTTCTAGCGATTCCAGGTCACACTCCTTGGTATGTTTGGGCCTGGCATTCACAACTGTGATCGGTGACTGTCTTTGAGGTTGGTCTCAGAGTTGAATGGCATCCGCAACCCAATAGATGACCAACTGCGGGATCAACTTCACGACGGAGCTTGGGAGTAGTTGGAGGCGACTGAGGGCATCCAACTGATGTGGGTGGTGTTGGTTTGGGGAGATTCTTGGTCATTGGCAAAGCTGATGGGTTGGCTTTGACCTCATCGCACACTCCTCGAGCCTTCTCTGATGATGACGGCATTGTGCTTGGAGTCGATGTCCAGCAACTCCTCTGACTGGCATCTCTGGAGATTGCAAAGACTCAGCTCCTGCTTGCAATGTATCTTGCTGGGGCGTCCACCTCCAAATGGGAGCCATCTGGGGAGAGCTTGTCCAAAGCGGTAGTTGTTGATGGCTTACTTCCACTTGGTAGCCCTCTGTTGGGTGGATGATCCCCAGTCGGTGTACTGGGAGACCCAGATGATGAGCATGATGACGCCAATGAAGGCGATGACACCAATGATGATTCCGATGATGGTGACAATGGGGCGGACGATGGAGCTTCCAAGTCTGTCAATCCCCTTCCAGGACTGCTTGGCCAGTCCCTGAGCCCCTTCTGACAGCTTGCCCACAACGTTGCCGATGAGCCATCCATATGCATCGATGTCTTGAACAATGGCATTGGGGTTGAGGGCAAAGCCGCTGGTGTAGTTGACCAATCCGTCCACTCAACGGCTGATGACAGGTATGTCAGTGGCATAGCTGGCGAGTGCAGAGAAGGGAATCTTGATCCTTGAGTTGAAGAGGATGGGCACTTCGTAGGAGATGTTTGGGGCAAACGGCATGAAGAAGGGGCTGTGGAGGACTGAGGAGAAGGACCTGTCGGTGAGGTTCTGGAAGAGGGCGAGGCTCTCTCCTGGCATCGAGGGGTCTGTGAAAATGTAGGGCTGGCCCAGGTGGCAGTTCACCTTTGGGCTGTGATAGGTGAGATCTCTGCCGGGTCTCTCCGGGAGGAACAAGATCTCTCCACTGGTGAGTTTCACAGGGAGGAAGAGGTAGCACTGATTGGAGCCAGGGAGGTGATGGTAGGGGTAGATCAGTGCTACGTGGGCCTCCAGGCACTTGGCAAGGTAGACGGCTGAGCCCTGGACTGAGGCAGAGATGTCGGAGCAGCCGGTGTAGGTTTGTAGTCCGATGGTGGGGTTCATGTAGAAGAGCTGCTTGAGGACTTGGTACTGGTGGTTCTCCACCAGGCAGATCTGCTGCTCTTCTCTCAGCTCAGCCTCGTTGATGATGCCGTCAAGCTTGTCGACTATGAAGTGGATCTTGGCCTTGACGGGGTCGTGGATGTCGTACCAGTGCTTGAGCTTTGATCTGCTCCTTGAGAGTGGGGTGGCTGAGCATGGGGAGTTGGAGCCTTTGGGCTTCGTCGGCTTGATCAGCCTGGGGCCTCGATTTGTCAGCATCAAGGGCCAAGGAGATAGAGCCGTTGGCCTGATCAGCCTGGGGCCTCGATTTGTCCGCATTGAGGGCTGAGGAGATAAGGCCACTTGCCTGGTCAGCCTGGGGCCTCGATTTGTCAGCGTCGAGGACCAAGGGGACAGAGCTGCTCTGAAGCCACTTCAGCCATTCCTCCTTTAGCGCTGCCTCCTTGTCGTTGACCTTCTGTCGGAGGCGAGACCAGGCCCAGAGGGGCTTCTTGTTGTTCCAGTGTTGGGAGTGGTCTCGGTGGGCGGGCTTGTGTGGGTGTCCCAGTGGTACGTCCTGGGCGCTGGGAAGGAGAGTCTTGAGGTGGACGTGGGGGTTGTTGTTCTCTCCCTTGTGCTTGCAGTTCTTGGGGTACTTGAGAGTCTTCTTGACATCCCAGTGGATCCGCACTGCCATGCCTTTGTGGGTAGGCAGTGTGTCATTGGCAAGCAGTTCATCTCTGGCTTGGTGAAGTTGAAGTCATTCTTGGGCTTGTAGGTGGTGAACAAAGTCTGCAGGTTGGGAATGCGGACTTGGTTGCCCATGATGTCAGCTGGGTAGGTGCCGAGGAGCTTGAAGGGGCAGTACTCTAGGAGTTGAGTATCATGCCAAACGACAGTGCTGGTGGGGGTGACACAGCTCTCCTTGCTGATGTCGCAGCCAGAGAGGTACACCCTGAGGTCTGTGGTGAGGGAGCCATGGTTGGAGTAGATGTTCCCATCATGACACCGTGTAGATCTCCAGCTCACACTTGATGGCGGGAGAGCATGGCGGTTGTCCATTGGTGCTATAGACGTCAACAGGGTGGTAGGAGCGGAAGGCCTTCTTGGGGATGTGACAGTCTCGGGTGACTTTGGGTATGGTGAAGATTCTGCTGGCTCCAGGGTGTTGGGGGCAGATTTGGAACTTGACCCCTTTGTGTGGGGGCTTGGCGAGGTCTTGAGCTTCTGCTTGGGCTTGGAGCAGTTGATGTCTGATGACGTCCTTGGTCAGTGGAGGTTTGGGCGTGTGTCCGGGGAGCTTGACTGACTCCAGATCCTCTGCGGCGGCTCCTGGGAGGAGCAGCATGAAGACCACGGTGAGGGCGCAGAGGCTGCGGAGTGGGAGTGTGGGGCAGACGGAGTGGTAGTCGGGGTGGTGGATGTACTCATGGTAGGCAACTGGTGCCAGTTCTCGTCCTTTGTTCCAGCTGGGGAAGAGGAAGGAGTCTTTGGTGACAGCATCCAGTTTGAGGACTTTGTCAAGCTCCAGTCCATGAATGGGGTTGAGGTGGGAATCCTCCTGGAGCTGGTCTTCCAACTCCCAGTGTTCTTCTTCCTTGTCCCATGCTTTGTCCTGGTAGCACTCCTCGATGAGGGCTTTGTGTTCTTGGGGAATGGTGTGGTACTCCTGTCCCTTGAAGGGTTGATGGCGGTGGCACTGGAGTGCAAGGAGGTGGGAGGTGTTGCAGGGAATGTGGCAAGGTCCCGTCTTGGCAAAGTCCTGGGAAGGTTTGGCAGCAAGGTGGGCTTCCTTGAGGTTGTTGAAGAGGAGTTTGCGTCATCGGGAGGAGCAGCGGAGTTGGGAGTGTTGTTGATGTCCGGGCTTCCTGTTTCACCTTCAGAGGAGCTGTTGTTGTAGAGGTCGGGTACAGTACGCTGGTCGGGTATGGTACCCCTTTCCTCTGCGGGGGGCAAGTACTCCGGTAGGGGCAGTTGCTCTGGGCGGGGTTTGTGGATGAGGGGAATGAGGTTCCTGACGTGGTGGTCCTTGGTGTCATAGATGACTTTTCCTTTGGCCGTGGTGTAGCTGGTCAGGACCTTGGCTATCACTGGCAGTTCATCCTTGACGTCCGACTGGTTGGGGGTGGGGGCAAAGCCGGTGATGCAGCCCATCCAGAAGGAGTGGCAAGGGGTGTTTTCATTGTAGAGCCACACGAGCTCTCCTTCCATGGGGCTGTAAGCTGCTTTCCCTAGGCGAGGCTTGAAGTAGTGCTTGCGGTTGCTGATGAGGACGTCTCTCAGCTTGGAGAGAAAGACCTTCCAGAGGGCATTCAGCACCTTCTCTCGCTGAGTGAGTTCCTTGGCGAGTTTGGTCGGCGCAAAGTTGGGGTCGCTGATGGTGTCTTCAGGCCGTGGAGGTAGAAGTAGCTGTAAGTGAGGGTAGAGGAAGTGCACTGGTGTGATGACTTGTGGGTCTTTGCTATAGGAGTGTGGTCAGCAGTTGAGGATGGCTTCCGTCTCCTGCACCAGCGTCTTCATCTCTTCCTTGTGGATGCTCTTGTAGGCTGCCAGTCTCTTCAGGACTTGGCTCACCAGACCCACCATGTGCTCTACCATGCCGGCAGAGGGCGAGTGGTTTGGGGGAATGGTGCAGAGCCGAGCTCCCTTAGCCGGGAAGAAGTGGAGGAGCTCCTTCTTGTCGGCTTTGGAGACTTTGGTGAAGGGCTCGTCAAACAGGGTGACCGTGGCCCAGAGGAATGGACTGTGGTTGTCTGAGTAGACTGTGAGCAGGTAGCCCACTCTTCCACAGATCCGTTGCAGACCCTGGACAATGCGGACCCCGTCAAGGTTGGGTAGCAGGTCCAGGATGACTCCTTGGGTCACTTGGCAGGTGTAGATGAGGATATAGCACTTTTTGAGTTGCTTGATAGTGTACTCCTTCTGGCGGCCCTGCTGAGGATCCAGTGGGCAGTTGGGATCCTGCAGTGTGCAAATGACGTGGAAGGGCCCCTTGACGTCAATGGAGATGTGCTTCATCACTAAGTGTGTCTCAAAGCGATTCAGCGGGTAGGGCCTGAAATGGGGGGAGGTGAAGGGCATTGCCTCAAAGTGGCGGCAGATGAGGCAGAACCTGAGGGTGGCCTGTGTCCTTTGCACTCCCTTGATGATCCAGTACCGCTGGCGGAGGAAGGCCAGTGTGACCTGGGCCTTCATGTGTCCCACCATGTGGTGGTAATGGAGGATGAGAAGCACTGTGAAGGCATGTTTCTTGGGTAGGATGATGGGGTGGTGGGCATCAAGGGGGAGATCAAGTCTGCCCAGTCTCGACCCGCACCTCAGCAGTCCAGTGTTGGAGAGGAAGAGGTCCAGGTCCTTGATGAAAGCGAGGAAAAAATAGCTGAATTGCCGTTGCTTTTTGAATTCTTTCAATCTGCTAAAAAAAAGCGAGCTTTCCATTATTTGTTATTTCTGGATTAAATCAACAGAATTACTTTCATGGTTTACTTGTGCTTTGCTGCTTGTTTGCCCTTATGCATTAACTTGCATGCAAGACATTTTCTTTGCTTGTGAGTTTTTGCTTTCGGTCCACTAGTCCAATTTATTCGAACTCAACAAGTCTCTCAGCACTGGAGTGGGAGAGAGGAGGATGGGTTAGGGGCGGGTTGGGGGCGTCATTGGCCGCAGTGCAGGCTGGGGGTTCTCATGGCACTCCGGGGAGCAAGAGCAGTGGTGATTCCACCTGCGCTTGACTCGTTGGTGCCGGGAAGTCCCCGAGGAGGCTGGTCTGCTGCCGCGGTCGCTGGTGCATCCATTCGCATCCTCTTCCTTGCGGCTCAGGCCCTGGGCGTGCATCTGTTCTCTCTCCTAGCTGGTCAATGAGACCGTTCTCCGACTCCACCAGGACCCTCCAGCTGGCTCTCACCCTGTGGGATGGCTGGGTCAGAGAGCCATCTGGAGACCTGCTGTGAAGCAGGCGCAACTTTGGGGGTGCAGGTGAGGGGCTGCGTCCACTGCCTCCTTCTGTCCAAATTGACACCTGGCCTCTCGTCTCCCTCACCATCTTGGCCTGCACAGATTGTCTTCTGTTTGGCCAGGACTGGGAGCAGTGACTGCAAAGGAAGGATGCCAGTTTGTCAGGGTGGTAGAGGGCAAGCTCCAGGAGCTTGCGGACACAGATGAAGGAGTGGGGGAGGTTGTCCACCAGGTCCTTCAGGCTGTCCACGATGTCGATGCAGTGGGTGGCCCTCTTCTGCACGGTGGGGTCAAAGTTGGCTGCCTTGCAGTGCAGCCGCCTGATCTTACCCTGCTGGAGCGAAATCTCCTCCTTCCTGAGGCTGATCTCCTCGGTGGCAACATCCAGGTTGTTGCATCATAGGTCCTGGGCCTTGCGGGTGTTTGCCAGCTCTGTCTCCAGCGCCGTCCTCTTTGCCCGCGCCTCCTGCAGGCTCTTATTCATTTTAGAATGAGCCAGTTGGAGGGGGTGGCAAAGATGAGGGCAGTGTTCTGGTGGCAAACCTGGGCTTCCCACTCCTGGAGGGCTTCCAGGAGGTGGCCTTGGTTGTTGGCGAGGTCAGCCAATCACTGGCACTCCTTCTGGAGCTCGTCCGTCATCACCTGGGTGGTCCCCGTGGGGGCTCCCTTGGAGGCCGCGGTGGAGTGGGGCTTGGCGGTGGTGATGGCAGCAATGGCGGCGGCGGTGTCGGTGATGGGGAACATCTGCATCTTCAGTCCCCGCACCCAGTCCTTGCCGGGGGGTGGGGGGCAGAGGAAGTAGATGTCCGTCAGATGTGGCAGGATGCGGCGGAGCTGCATCATGGCTTGGAGCGCACTCATCATATCCTGAGGCCCTTCCACTCCAAAGGAGAAGAGGGTCTTGGCTATGAAGCGGGGGTCCAATTCATGGAGGGCAATGTGACAGGTGGATGGAGGGCGATGTGGCGCTGGTTGTCAGGAGCTCAGTGATCCGGGTGCAGGGGCAGCTGGCGTTGGGAAGGTTGACGGGCTTGTAGGCGGGCGGGTGGTCAGGTAGGCTGGGCGGCAGGGTGACGGGGCACGGGACGGGGTCCAGCACTTGCCACATGGTGATCGGGTCCTGCCTGAGCTGCATGGGCAATGGCACCTGGTCCATCGACAGGCTCCCTCCCTGCTCCAGATGGTTGACCTCCTTCTTAACGACATCCAAGAGGGCTGCTAGGGGGTCAGTCTCTCCATCATCGATGAGGAGTCATCTGTGGGGAGAGGGGGAGTGCAAAGGGGGTGCTGAAGTCCGCTCCTGGGGAGCCCTGCCAGGGAAGGGCATCTTGGACTGGGCTGGCATGGCCGTCTTCCAGGGAATGGACTGAGCAGCTGAGGAGGAGTGTAAGGCAAGTGACTGAGAAATCCAGCAGAGCTGAGACCTCCTTCCTCCGGTAGGCGGGGCCTTTTTGGGGGAGGGGGCAGCCAGGAGGGCAGAGCCTCTCCTTATGCATGGATCCGGGGGATTGAAGGGAGCGGGGGCAGTGAGCTGGTCAGCGCAGGGGGGCAGGCTGGCGTAGTCTGGATGTTGGCCTGTGGGGGGCTGCAGTTTAATGCAGGCCAGGGTGGCGCTTTTGCATCCCCACAGAGGGCTATCTCCGGATCTCCACTCCCTGGCCTCCAGAGGAGGGCAAGGGGAGGGAAGGGGGGGGGAGAGGTGTGTAGAGAGAAGGTGGCGATGAAGAGAGGGTAATGGCAGGGAGGCAGAGGGTAGGTGCATTGACAAATGGCCGTGTTTACAATCCCATAGCCTCCAGAGGTGTCTGGGGAAAGGCTAAACTTGGCTCACTAATTGCTAAGAGAGGGCTGTTGCAGGTCAGAAGTTCACAGGGGGTGACTGCACATGCCGCTTGCGCTTGGACTGCTATCTTCCAGACTCCGTCTGGGAAACAGGGGCAGAATGCTGGCCTGTCAGCTGCATTTTACACTGCCTACATTTGCCTTCCCTGCTGCCATCGCAGTTCAGGGCCAGGGCAGATGCCTTCCAGAGAGGCATGCAACAAAGATCCTAACATGGAGGCAGTGTTCCCCATCAAATGCAAGGGCAGCTTGGTGGTGTTTTAGGCCAGCCCACATGCCTTCAGAGAAAGCCCAGAAACAGATTTGCATCTGGCATAGTGGTTGCTCATTCCACTCCGTTTTGCCTTTCAGAGGCCAGAGCTAATGCACAAATGTGGCTCACTAAGAGTTCCAACGCAACGCATTCTCATTTACTCTAGCATAGATTATGCATCATTTTGAGTGCAATATATCCAGCCGAGAAATAGTTTGAAGACTAGACAAAAGTTTTACATATCTAATTTCAAACGCATTACTAAATAGCTTCACAGAAATGAATCATAGAAAGGTGTAACTCTGCCGCAATTGTTTATTGGCGGAGTTAGACTAGGCAAGAGATTGAAGGCTTTTCTGGGCGGCTTTCCGAGCGCTGCCTGGAGGAATAGGCAGCACTCTTTTGCCCAGCCTTTCCGCTCTTGGCCACTTTGCTGGCCTAGGCGGAGTGGATAGACAGGCTCTCTTTCCTGTCCTCTGCATCCAAGCTTGGCTTTCAGGCCTCGCTAGGAGCCTTCTTAGAAGGACTTTTAAATTCCGACACTTTTCAGTGTTGAAATTGCTCTTTTCTGTGTCAATTCGCATTGAGAGACTTAAGATTTATGGCAACAAGAAGTGTGCTAAACTGTTGAGGTTTATAGCATACAATCTCTGGCTATTAGGAGAAGGGGCAGTTGTTCTGCTGGGTACCCTAGCTCCTGCCTGGGGGCAATTAGGGAATGTGCCCTGGGACTGGGCCATAAATCAGGCAGAGAATCTTGCAAAGGGTTGCTCAATGATGAAATTTGGGCAGCCAATGTTCAGGGGAGCAGCAAGCAAACGCTGTTGGTCATTTGCAGGGTGGCGTAGCTTTTGAGGCCTTGCCTACTCTGGGGAGGGGAGGAGCGGCGGAAGATTTTTCCACTTTCCTCCAGTCCTGGCCAATTAGCGCGGACTTGCACCTAACTTTACTTGACTCAGCAAAGCTGGAGTTTCGTAAAGAAGTTTCGTAAAGTTTCGTTTTATAAAAAAGGACAAGGCTGTGCTGAGTGGCATTGCCAGGTGTGCCTGGGAAACGCGTCAGCAGGGGACTCTGAGGCAAGGCCAGAGCGGTGTGGCTGCGAAGGCTTCACAGTTATGCTTCTAAACAATGCCCAGCTTTTCGTCAAATCTTGCAATGGCAAAATGGCAAAACAGGCAGTGTTTAGTTGGGGGCTTAAAGGGCGGCCAAAGAGTTGGCAGTGCTGTAGCAGGTGGCTGGAGGGAAAGCGGCTTTAGGCAAGTGCCCAGCACAGAAGTTCTCTGGCATGAGGCCAACTTTGCTGCACCACTTTTCAGAAACTATATGGAGATGCCAGAGTTTCGTTGAAGTGGACAGCGGATTTTGTTCTGCAAGCAAGACTGTTCAGTTATGCTTTGACAGATGCAATTGCACTCTGTCCTGAGAAAAGGACCTGAGCAGCTGCCAGGCAAGGGCTGGCACAGCTAGGCTTTTTGCTTGGCCTTTTCAAGCCTCCACAAAACGGCCTGCTGTGATATGTGGCTCAATGAAATATAATTCCATGAATGCTGTATTTTGCTAGTTCTATCAATCAAAGTTTTCAATGGATTCATTTCCAACTTTGATCTCTAAAACATCAACAGTCTGGACTGACGTTTGCCATTGCCAAATGTGGCTGACTTTGGCAAGCCTGTTAGGCTGTCAGAGTGGACTGAAGGCAGGCAGTGCGGAGAGTTTGGGGAGGGCTGGAGGAACAGCAAAGTTCCAGTGGCCTTTTCCCCGGCAAGTGGCGGCAGCAAGACACTAGGCCAAGTTTAGTTTGCCCAGGCTCCGAAGCGCCTCACTTTGCCGGCTGAGCTCAGCTCAGCTGCTCTTTGTCTCTTCCTTTTCTCCGCTGGCCAATCATAATGAAAGGCGGCAGAAAATTGGGCAAAACCAGAGCAGACAAATTTGCAATTCTCTCATCAGCAAGCTGAAAGTGAAATTGGAATTGATCATTCCCTCTTCAATGTGTCTTTCCGTAAGGCTGAGCGATTGAGAAGGAATGAGGAGTGAAGAGAAGTGCAGGGTGAAGGTAGGCTACTGGATGGAGTAGTCGACGTTGGTGGTGATGCGGCTGGGCTTGGAGTAGAGGTGCTAGCAGTAGATGATGGATAGAAGGCAGCAGATCGTCAGCGTTTCCACTCATGAACCACTCCATGTCTGCGACCATAAAAAGGGATATGCTGCACAGGAGCACATTTGGAAAAGAATCCCTTTTGGTTGCATTTCCACTGATAGTGTGGGAAGCAGAGTTATTATCAGATATAGGTAGTTACAACCGGAAGTTAGTAGGAAACAGTAGAGGAAGGGCAGCACCATCACCACTACATTCTAACACAACTGAGGAGGCCTGGCCTGGATAGGCCAGACCCCTCAACCACTTTACAACGGAACCATGATCTGGTACTAAGGACTCCTGAGTCCGCACAAGGTTTATAGAGAATAGAGAATCTATTGAGAAGGTCTATTACTGAAATTGTAAATCTCAGATTCAGTGCTTATTCTCTCTTAGCTTATATTTTGGTGCTGACTAATGTGTGATCTACCATCATGTTTCTGTTCTAACGTGTGATCTACCTTTATGTTTCAGCTCTAACGTGTGATCTACCATTATGTTTTCGTTTTCCCTTCACTAATCCCCCCATGAGACCCCCTCAAGTAAGAACCCCTCCAAAGAAAGTTCGATTTTGACGCCTAATTTCCCCTCCCCCTAAGACACAAATTTCCCGTTTTAGGCTTACAACTAGTTTACTCAGTCTATTGTTGGTGTAATTGCTTGGGGGACTTTCATGGGGAAACTTTCATGGGGGGAACATTCATGGGGGCCCCTTGGGGGGCTTCGCTGGGGGGGGGGCGAGAAAATGAAGCGTGAGCCGGTAGATCACAGGTAGATCGCAAGCCCATGGTAGAACGTTAGAACACACGCTAGACACGTTAGACGTTATCACATGTTAGAACAGCACCTATATTATTAATGCCTGCACTTAAAGGACAAACGACCTAATTGACACCCCCTTGAATTTCGATGAAATTTTTTTCATAGTTAGGGGACACCAAAGTAAGGTGGCGCGCTTAAGCCATTTTTTCACTTTGGAGTATATATTTTGAGAAAAAATATCCAAATTTCCTATGCTACAACATGGGGCAGGGCTCAAAAATGCACTAAAAATCCATTAAAAATATTTTTCATTGGGGATAACACGGAGTAACACGAGGAATGGTGTATTTAGATGCAAGAATTCTATTTAGGTCAAAAAGGGGGTAAAAAATGTGCGCGCTGAATGGCGTGGCCCAAATACTGGCGCGCTGAATGGCGTGGCCCAAATATTTGGTGTGTTTTTAAGGTTTTACCCACATTTTCATAAAATAAATTTTTTTTCGTAATTGCGAACCCGAGTTTTGAAATCAACAGCACAAAATTGACCCATACAAATAAAAATTAAACCAATAAAAAATTTCTTAAAAATAATTTCTAAATTAATTTCTTCATAAAAAAGGCAGTCAGTCATGTTAGCCCCTGCACAATAGTTGCATATGCAGATGCCATAACTTTGATAGGGTGTGCCAAGCAGGAGAAAGTGGTACAAGAGTGCTTAGATGACATCAGTAAAATCTTTCAACAAGACCTACTGCTGAGACTTAACATTCTTAAATGCAAATGTCTACTGGTAAAGCCCGCTCAATCACATTTTACGCGCACCAAATTCTATCTAAGGTCACCCGGACAAATAACCCAACTCGGCATCAGAAACATCAAAATCAGTGCACTAAGTAACGTGGATCACATGAAGCTACTGGGTATTAACTACGACAACAACCTAAACATGGAGAACCACTGGAACATTGTCACTACAAAATCAAAAATGCTGCTCCACTGGTTTAATACTCACGTGAGAAAATACATATCGCATAATCTGGCAAAGCAGTACATAAGATGCAAATTTTTGACCGTGGAGCGGCCCGAAGGGCCGCTCCGCGGTCTATAGAGGTTACTCAACTTTTGTCCTCATGTGTATATATATATATATATATATAGATATATATATTTCTGGTAATGCTGGTCCTCACCGAATTCTCCACGGATTGGGACAAACTTTTTTTTTCCTGAAAGGTAATGCTATTTTAGGAAGATCTGGAGGGGTGGAACCGGAATCTGAGCATTTGAAACATTACTTTTTTGGGTAGAAAGGTTTGAAAATTGCAATATAGTTTTTGCGCTGTAGCTCCTGTAATCTTGAGAATTGCACGGAAGACTTGAGTTTTTTTGTTCACAAGTCGTATATAGCAATTCCAAATCTGTGCTTACTTTTGAAAATGGTTGAGAAACCACAGACTTACTTTCTTGAGTGACAAACTTTCACGCACGGCCATGTCATCAATAATCAGTAACATCTGAACGGCTAAGAATTAAACAGACAACTTGAGTTTTTTTGTTCACAAGTTGTATATAGCGATTCCAAATCTGTACTTACTTCGAAAATGGTTGATAAACCACAGAACAGACTTACCCTCTTGAGTGACAAACTTTTACACATGGTAATGGCATCAATAATCAGTAACAGCTGAACGGCTAAGAATTGAACAGAGGACTTTGGTTTTTTGATTCACAATTCATACATAACGATTCCAATTCTGTGCTTACTTTCGAAAATAATTGAGAAACCACAGACTTGCCCTTTGGAGTGACGAAATTCCATGCATTCATATTGTAAGCTGGAAGGTGGTGTGCTCCGCGGTCACCTATTGCGCTTTGCGCCATATACTTGTTACCATTAAGCCTTTGGTGTGCTAGCAGTGTATCACCATGCACCGTTAATTCATGGCACAAAGTGGACTCCTTACTTTCGTTAGCCAGCAGGATATGCCTGAACGTCTGGAACTCCAACTCCTCCCATGCAGAATGGTTTCAGTTGCTCCAATGGGATAATATTGGGAAGTGGTTCCTGCATGCAGGACTTCTATTACTTGCACAAGGGGTTTTTGGTGGTCGCACAACATCAAAAGTATTTAACCCCCTTAAGGCCAACCAACCAATTGGAAACCGCCGCAATGCTGTGGTCTCAAGCATTTTTTATGACACTAACAGTGCTGTTAGGTAAAATAATTTTTGATTCCAATTCACTTTCCACCCCATGCCGAAACCATTTACTCCACTTTTTTTGCACCTCCGCCATTGCCCAAAAATTGCAATTCACCTTTATACTTTATTTCACTTTTCACCTCAAAAAGTGTTAAGTAAAAAGCAAAAATGAAGTGAAAAAACTAAACTGCCAAAAATAGTCTGTGAAGGCTGTATAAATGCTTGAATCATGCTGGCATGTGTTCCAGTATCTTGAAACACTGGTCTACTGTACTTTAGGCAACCATAGGACCGTTAGGATGGCAGGCCTCTAAGACAAGTACTAACCAGGCCCAACGTTGCTTAACCTCGCAGATCGGACGGCAGGCCTGTAAGACAAGTACTAACCAGCCCCATGCTCACCCGCTCTGCCCGCAAGCAAGGTTCATTTCACCTCCTATACCTTCCCTCCTATACCTTCCCTCCTTCCCTCCCTTCTCTCTAGCAGCCCTCTCTTTGGTATTTAAGTGACGCAGTCCCAGACCCAGTCCAAGTCCAACCTTTGCGTGATGTTCTCAGTCTCCATCAGGTGCTCTTTTCGAATATAGAAGTGACTCAATGTTTTTGTTTGCCTTCGTAGCAGCCCTTGTTAAGCACCTTTAGCCCTTGCCAGTTGTCACCTTTTTCAAGCAGATGTCTTTCATGGTGTAGTCCATTTTCTCGCTTCGCTGTTTGGCTTCAATGTTTCCAAGTTTACGGGCCTCAATCAGTGTCTCTCTCTCTCAAAAAACCCTGCGCAGAACAGAACGCAGTAGAAAGTGAAGCAATCAAAACATCAATCAAAACATCATTCATCATTCTTCTTGTGCACCTTGTTGTAATGCGCCGTCGTCGTCCATTTTGATCCTGTCCAGAAGGGGCAGGCGGGGCAGTGGTGGGTCCAGCCGGCCTGGCGCGTGTGGTGCAGTTTGTGCGCCCGCAAGTTCCCCTTCTGCATTGTGCCTATGTGGCCCAGAATAGGGCTATGAAAAATGAATGAACGCTGTGCGATTTGTAGTCGCAGATGGTGCAGGAGTGGATGCGGCGGTCCTCACAGAAGTCCATGTGAGTCCCTAGGTGAGACGCCCGCTTGTAGCACTTGTGGCAGAGTGGGCACTCGAAGTCTTGCCGCTCCTGGTGAATCTCGCGATGATGCGTCAGCATCGTCGCCCCTGCAGGAAGGCCAGAATATGCATGAAAAATGAAGAGGACAAAGAGAGCAATGGACGATTGAAGAAGCTTTTGTTGCAGGTTTGGCAGGTGACCCGAGGCATTGTTCTGGGTTCGGCAGGCGACCCTTCGGCAGGTTCGGCAGGTTCGGCAGGTGCTTGGCAGGGTTCTGGGTTCCCGAGGCAGGTGACCTGAGGCTTTGGTTTGAGGAGCGGAGGAGCGGAGGGTTTCTGATGGAGCAGCTCCACTGTTTATCTATGTGCGCATAAAAATTGAAATGCGCACTTGCTTTCCCCATCCAGCATCATGGCAATTGTGACTGGGCCTATTGGCAATTTCAGGCATTGTTGTTGTCTTGTTGTTGTCGTTGTTGTTGTCTTGTTGATTGAAAAATCAGACGACATCTTTTTCTCAAGATACTCCACCACAGGTTTCATATCAATTTTAATAAAGCCATAGTTGAACGTTATGCCTACTAGTACAGCCTGAAAAATCTCTTTCAGAAGCATTGTTGTGTTGGCTTGTGAAGGTACACATCAGTAATCACTTGTCCAGTGGTGGCATTGGATGCAAAAGTCCGCATTTTATGGCCTCAGACCAGGCAGACCTCAAGGACATGCCAATCTGGGCCTATCTGGAGTCAAGCTATCCTTCAGCAGAAGAAAGATGACAAAATAATTGAATAATTTAGTAAAATTGAGAAAATTTTGAGGTTCCAGGCAGGAAAAACTGGTACGGAAGCAGTGGAAAAAAGTGATAAAAAAGGTGAAAAGTGGAATGTAAAAAGTAAAAAGTAATTGGGAAAAAAGTAAAAAAGTAAAAAGAATTGCAATTCATTTCCAATTCACCTAGGAAACCTCAAAATTTTTGCAATTTGTTTCCAATTCACCTAAAATTTCTCAAAATTCATTTTTTGACCGCGGAGCGGCCCGAAGGGCCGCTCCGCGGTCTATAGAGGTTACTAAAATTTTGTCCTGATACGTATATATATATATATATATATATGTATCTGGAAATGCTGTCCACGGGCGAATTCTCAACGGATTTGGACAAACTTTTTTTTTTCCTGAAAGGTAATGCTATTTAAGGAAGATCTGGAGGGGTAGACCCTGAAATTGAACTTTTGAAACAATACTTTTTTGGGTAGAAAGCTTGAAAATTATGCTATGCTTTAAAAGCCTCAATACTCAACGGATTTGGACAAACTTTTTTTTTCCTGAAAGGTAATAAAATTTTAGGAAGATCTGGAGGGGTGGAACCGGTTTCCGAGCATTTGAAACATTACTTTTTTGGGTAGAAAGGTCGAAAATTTGGGTATGCTGTAAAAGGCTCAATTCTCAACGGATTTTGACAAACTGTTTTTTTCCTGAAAGGTAATAAAATTTTAGGAAGATCTCGAGGGGTGGAACCGGTTTCCGAGCATTTGAAACATTACTTTTTTGGGTAGAAAGGTTGAAAATTTGGGTATGCTCTAAAAGGCTCAATTCTCAACGGATTTTGACAAAAAATTTTTTTCCTGAAAGGTAATAAAATTTTAGGAAGATCTCGAGGGGTGGAACAAGTCCCAGCGCATTTGAAACATTACTTTTTTGGGTAGAAAGGTTCAAAAATGGGGTATGTTGAGAGCTCCGCGGTCACCTATTGCGCTCTGCGCCATATACTTGTTTTTACTTAATTCACTTTTCACTTAAAATTCCACTTTTTACCTAACAGCACTGGACACTAATAATCGTTATCAAATAAGACAGCCTGAACACCTAAAAGCAATGTACAACAGACAACACCTTTGGAATATTGTGGCACTCTGGAATCATCTAATAATAGAGGATGTAGAGGCAAACATTGCAACAACCTATGACTAGTTTTGCCCTATGAATCTAAAATTGTTTATAAAATCACATGCTCAAAAATGGTCTATAGCCTCACAAACACGGCTTAACATGCTTCACCCACAACTCAGTGATTTATGGATTGAGGACAAACTTTGATTTATAGTGACAATCATTCTTTATTTAAGAATGTTTTGAAACAAATGAAATATGTTATTTAATGTGTGTATTTTAGTGTATTTTGTGTATTCTGTACTATACGTCTCTTGAAATGTTAGAAAGTTATATATGTTATATATATATATGTTCCTGGAAATGCTGTCCATGGGCGATTTCTAAACGGATTGGGACAAACTTTTTTCCTGAATTGTAATGCTATTTTAGGAAGATCTGGAGGGGTAGACCCGGAGTTTGAGCATTTGAAACATGACTTTTTTGGGTAGAGAGGTTGAAAATTTCGGTCTGCTGTAAAAGGCTCAATTCTCAACGGATTTTGACAAACTTTTTTTTCCTGAAATGTAATAACATTTAAGAACGATCAAGAGGGGTGGGACCAGTCCTGGATCATTTGAAATGTTGAAAAATGGGGTATGTTGAGAAATGGTGAAATCTCAACGGATTTGGACATACTTTTTTTTTGCTGAAAGGTAATAACATTTTTGTAACGATCAGGAGGGTTGGGACCAGTCCTGGATCATTTGAAACATTACCTTTTTGGGTAGAAATGTTGAAAAATGGGGTATATTGAGAAATGGTGAAATCTCAACGGATTTGGACATACTTTTTTTTTTGCTGAAAGGTAATAACATTTTAGAACGATCAAGAGGGGTGGAGCCAGTCCTGGATTTGAAACATTACTTTTCTGGGAGCAACATACTGTACTTGGTTCAGGTCTGTCTAGGAACAAACACGACGACTACTCTCACATAGTGCAGCTTCTGGGCAGAACAGAAAGACAAAGACTGCTCTCATGTAGTGCAGCTTATGGGCAGAACAAACCAAAGACTGCTCTCACGTAGTGTAAAAACATTCAATTTTATGGCCAGATTCGTGTTCAGTGTCAAAATTTCTTAATGGGGCTCAGACACTATTACCAAATTACCAATAATAACCCATGAGCTCACGTTTTGGGCTTTGCAACATTAGGTTTCTGGGTCATATGTCATTTGATAATCATTTTTGCAACTTAAAGCAGGGCCTGATGCGGCCGTCATACCAGACATCCCTCAGAAAAAATGAGCCAAATCGGTTGAGAAACCGTGAGGAGGAATTTGTGCTGACACACATATCTGACCCACACCCCTTTTTGGGGTGAATCCTTAAAATTGCCCCCAGGCGAGATATTTGTACAGGCAGCAGTTCAAAAAACATTAAATAGTATTCAAATAATATCCATTTTATAAAGTGATTTTATAGAATTTAGAGCTTTTCATTATGACACCCTATTCGCTTTGATCAGTGCACAGTGACAAACACGAGTAAAGCGATGCGCTAAAATCCTCTTCGGTGGCATCAGTCTTCTGAGCTTCGTGCTTGATGTTGGAGCAGACCCACCAGCTCGCTGAGCCCAGTCTTGCTGCCCATATTTGAAGTGCAATGTGTGGCTGTTAAGATGGGCCCATCCCCAGTGCACAGTGACAAGCACAGGTGAAACGCTGCACTAAAGTTACGCTTTGTGAGATCAGTCTTCTGAGCCGTGTTTTATGTTGGAGCAGAACAGGTCTCACAGTCCAGACATACTGCCCATGTTTAAAGGGCGCTGTGTGTCTTTTAAGATGAGCCCATGCCCAGTGCACAGTGACAAACACTGGTGAATTGTTGCACTAAAGACGCGCTTCATGAGTTCAGTCTTCTGCGCCATGTTTGATGTTGGAGCAGACCAGACAATTATTTTGCAGCCCAGTATTACTGAAGGGCGCTGTGTGTTTTCTGTTAAGATGAGACGATGCCCAGTGCACAGTGACAAACACTGGTGAATTGATGCACTAAAGACGCGCTTCATGAGATCAGTCTTCTGCGCCATGTTTGATGTTGGAGCAGACCAACCAGCTCTCGCAGCCAGTATCGTTTCGTGAGATCAGTTTTCTGACACATGTTTGATGTTGGAGCAGAACAACCAGTTCTCGCAGCCCAGCCTTGCTGCCCATATTTAAAGGGCACTCTGTGTCTATTGATATTTAGAAGAAAGGCTTGAAAACAGCAATGTAGCGCTTTTGTGTGCTTACACTTAAAAATGTTGCGAAACCATCTTGACTGACAATATGTTATGCATGCCAATAGAATCAATCAGCAATATCAGCTGAACGGCTAATAATTGCACAGAAGACTGGTTTTTTGATGGACAAGTCATATATACCAATTCTAAATCTGCGCTTACTTTTGAAAATGGTTGAGAAACCGCTGACTTACTCTCTCGAGTGACAAACTTTCATGTGTGCCAATATCATCAATGATGGTCCTGGCCGAATTAACAAAGGATCTTGACAAACTTTATTTCCCTGAAAGATAATCATATTTTAGAAAGATCTGGAGGGCGAAAATCCTGGTTTTTTGACCTTCAACAAAAAATTGCTGCTGTGAGTCACAGACTCAATGAATTTCAAAAATTCTAAGACGGGTAGAGTCACAATAATTTGTACAATAAAACTGTGCCTTTGAATAGTTCAACCGGGCAATTTTTGTGTTGTTAAACGCTCATGAAAATTAAAAACATGAAATTGAGAAAAAAATTTAATGAAAAAATAGTTTCACCCATAAAAATTGAGTTTGCATGTACACGACTAAGACTTATGAAATCAGCATTAAATTTTGGTCCAGAAAAGTTATTTAGTTATCATTTAGAGGGCTGTCCCATTAGGACTTCATGGAAATGTTTGATAGTAATTACCAAAATGACCCAATGTTATAACACAGGCAAAAATTTGGCAAACATTGGGCAGGAATCATTATTTTATGATCCCTTCCACCCCGCTGTGACATTTGTTTGATTATTATGTTCTTCAGTTTGAAGAAATTGAAATGCCCATTTTACTATGTTTTAACGTTGCCTATGGATCCTCATTGACAGCACCCAGCAGAGCCACCAGTGTTCACACGGGATAATTTGGGCTTCAAAAGCTTACAGTGCCAGAATATCCATTTCTATAAGAGTTTCCTTATGCAAGACAGTGCCACAGCGCACACTGCCAAGACGACAGAGGACTCGTTCACCTTCAACAACATCGACTTCATCCGCCCCTAAGATTGACTCATATCCAGCCCTCGATTTGAAATCATGTGACTGTTCCTTGAGGGGGTACCCGGAGTCGAAGGTCGGACAGAAGCCCCACACCCTCCAGTCCTTTATCCGAGCCATCGAAGCAGAGTGGAACTTTAACATTTTGTGGATATTTCATTAAAAAGGCCTGCCTGTCCGTTCAAAAGAGACTGTGAATGATGAAAAGGATTGGGGGCGGATACATTGAGTAGAGGGTTACTTTCTCAGCCTAAATTTGTATATTTTAAAATGATTTATTTTTTGTTATTTGCTGATATGCATATTCCCTTAAACGACATACATAGCACTTCATTATCAATCAACTTTTCGTTCCAGTACTGAGAAATAATATGTTTATTCTATCCAACGTGTAAGCACAGTAGTGAAATGATCACAAAAATTCTAAACGTTTCGAAGTTTTATCTTCTTCATCAGTACTAGTATAACATGGGGTTCATTTGCACAAAGTGGCTGAACCCATAAGTTGAACTGCCGCCCCTAAGAATCTGGTCTAGGCTGTTTCATGCTTTCCTTTTCCCACTCTTCTTCAGTAGAATGGATGTAGTTAAAAAAGCAGCCACCTGAAACCATAACGCAAATATACATCCTATATTAGTTGATCCAAGGATCCAAGGAAGGCTACCCAGTCAGCTGATGTTTCCTGAAATACGGGGTCTGGGACTTAGGGTTTTTTTGGGGTGAATACTTAGTACTGCCCCCAGGCCAAGTCCTGGGCGGCAGTTCAAAAATAGCATAACTTGGGTTCTACTGAAGCTTTTTGCATGATTTCAACGCCATTTGAAAGGAAATTTTATGGCCAAATTGATAATGCACAGCATGAGGCTCATTTCAAAATACCAGAAACACGAAATTGAGGTCAAAATATGTGAAATGTTCAATTTTGGTTTTTGTAACATCAGGATGATGGATTGGTGTAAAATTGCAAAAATTTTCCATTTTTATGGCCAGATTCGTGTTCAGCATCAAAATTTACCTACTGGGGCTCAAAATTAGAGCCAATTACTCAATAAACCACTCTAAATAACTTTTTGGGTATTGAAACATTAGGTTTCCGGGTCATAACTCGGGAGCAGATTATTTCTGCCGAGGTCCGCAATCATGGCCTGATGCGGCCAACATTTCTGACATTCCCTGAAAAAATGAGCAAAAACGGTCGAGAAACCATGGAGGAATTTGTGCTAACATCCATATATATATATATATATATATATATAAAGCCTCACACCCCTTTTTGGGGTGAATACTTAGTACTGCCCCCAGGCCAAGTCCTGGGCGGCAGTTCAAAAATAGCATAACTTGGGTTCTACTGAAGCTTTTTGCATGATTTCAACGCCATTTGAAAGGAAATTTTATGGCCAAATTGATAATGCACAGCATGAGGCTCATTTCAAAATACCAGAAACACGAAATTGAGGTCAAAATATGTGAAATGTTCAATTTTGGTTTTTGTAACATCAGGATGATGGATTGGTGTAAAATTGCAAAAATTTTCCATTTTTATGGCCAGATTCGTGTTCAGCATCAAAATTTACCTACTGGGGCTCAAAATTAGAGCCAATTACTCAATAAACACCTAAATATATTTTTTTGGGCATTGAAACATTAGGTTTCTGGGTCATAACTCGGGAGCAGATTATTTCTGCCGAGGTCCGCAATCATGGCCTGATGCGGCCAACATTGTCTAACATTCCTGAAAAAATGAGCAAAAACGGTAGAGAAACCATGGAGGAATTTGTGCTAACATCCATATATATATAAATATATATATATAAAGCCTCACACCCCTTTTTGGGGTGAATACTTAGTACTGCCCCCAGGCCAAGTCCTGGGCGGCAGTTCAAAATAGCATAACTTGGGTTCTACTTAAGCTTTTTGCATGATTTCAAGGCCATTTGAAAGGAAATTTTATGGCCAAATTGATAATGCACAGCATGAGGATCATTTCAAAATACCAGAAACACGAAATTGAGGTCAAAATATGTGAAATGTTCAATTTTGGTTTTTGTAACATCAGGATGATGGATTGGTGTAAAATTGCAAAAATTTTCCATTTTTATGGCCAGATTCGTGTTCAGCATCAAAATTTACCTACTGAGGCTCAAAATTCAGAGCCAATTACTCAATAAACCCCTAAAAATAACTTTTCGGTATTGAAACATTAGGTTTCCGGGTCATAATCGGGAGCAGATTATTTCCGCCGAGGTCCGCAATCATGGCCTGATGTGGCCAACATTTCTGACATTCCCTGAAAAAATAGAGCAAAAACGGTAGAGAAACCATGGAGGAATTTGTGCTAACATCCATATATATATATATATATATATATATATATAAAGCCTCACACCCCTTTTTGGGGTGAATACTTAGTACTGCCCCCAGGCCAAGTCCTGGGCGGCAGTTGGGAAAAGTGTGGCATAACTTGGGTTCTACTGAAGCTTTTGCATGATTTCAACGCCATTGAAAGGAAATTTTATGGCCAAATTGATAGTGCACAGCATGAGGGATCATTTCAAAATACCAGAAACACGAAATTGAGGTCAAAATATGTGAAATGTTCAATTTTGGTTTTTGTAACATCAGGATGATGGATTAGTGTAAAATTTAAAAATTTACCATTTTTATGGCCAGATTCGTGTTCAGCATCAAAATTTGCCTACTGGGGCTCAAAATTAGAGCCAATTACTCAAAAAAACCCCTCTAAATAACTTTTTGGGCATTGAAACATTAAGGTTTTTGGGTCATAACTCGGGAGCAGATTATTATACAAGAGTCCGCAATAATTCGGCCTGATGCGGCCGACGTCTGACATTACCCTGAAAAAAATGAGCAAAAACGGTCGAGAAACCATGGAGGAATTTGTGCTAACATCCGTGTGTGTGTGTGTGTGTGTGTGTGTGTGTGTGTGTGAAGCCTCACACCCCTTTTGGGGTGAAATACTTAGTCTACAGGCCAAGTCCTGGGCGGCAGTTCAAAAATTAGATTTCTGACACTTGTCAGAGCGAACAATGTAAAAACTATTAAAAATAATATAAAGTAAAGTAACTTAGGAAATAGATGGTTTTAATCAAATTTTTAGTGTGATGTATTAGGGCGTGGTTGTAAAAGAGGTAAAACACCATTTGGTATGTCATGTTGTCGTTGTACATTGGTTAAGTCTACAATCACCTATGTTTCATTGATCTTGATGCATAATGCCTCTGCTGCCTTGCGTTCTTGTTGGTGGTTGCAGTTGTTTATTATCTTTGCAGTGTCAAATTCGGGTCCATGGTTACTTCCTTGGTGATCTTTGAATACGTTTTGCTGGGTGTTCTTGCACCAATTGCTTTTGTGCTCTTTTATTCTAGATTCCAGGTGTCTTTTTGTTTCCCCTATGTACATCTTACCACATTTGCGATTGATTTGGTACACTACGTTGGTGTGCAGCAGTATAGTCATGTTTGCATTTGGGTCTGCTGCCAAGCAAGTGCCATAGTTTCGTGTTAGAGTCGTTGGGATTATTCTAATGTAGCCTGGGCGTACTGTGTTTCTTTGTACCATTAGGGATT
>JASANA010012529.1:0-31004 GCA_030248095.1 Ptycholaimellus sp. GST1_10 | reverse complement strand
TCTAGCGCTTGGGCTTGAGTACATATTGCTTATATAAGACATGCGGACAGACGGACGAAAAATGGGGTAACTGTTAAAGCGGGCCTTGGCCGCCCGCTGCTCCGGGCAGGGCGCCAGAGCTCCTCCGGCCTCCGGGCACGGGTGATACGGCCCCTACGCTTCGCCTAGCATGCTTCGCATGCCATGCTACGCTCCGGGGCCTCTGCACCCATGCCCTACGGCCTCCGGAGCTCTGAATGCCCTGCCCTTCGCGGCAGGCGGCCTGCGGCCGCGCAAAAATATATTTTAAACGCTCGATCGATTTATCAGCTCAGATTAGAAACCTTTATTTCTTCAATTCTTTATTTCGAATTTTTCATAACATATCTTTTAGTTTTTAAGACATCTTTTATGGGGTGGCGGCGGAGATCGGCTGGACATAAACTATTTAACCCCTCTTTTTTATGGCATATTATGAATCTCCATACATTTTTAATTAACTTCAGCAATTTTGGGCGAAAAATTCAAAAATGTGCCCACAACAGCTCCAAACGTGAAGAGGAGGTGGAAATTTTGCCAATTTTTGACCGCGGAGCGGCCCCAAGGGCCGCTCCACAGTCTATAGAGGTTACTAAACTTTTGTCCTCAAATATTTGTATATATGCATATAAATCTGGAAATGCGGTCCTCACCGAATTCTCAACGGATTGGGACAAACTTTTTTTTTCCCTGAAAGGTAATGCAATATTAGGAAGATCTGGAGGGGTCGAACCGGTTTCCGAGCATTTGAAACATTTCTTATTTGGGTAGAAAGGCTTGAAAATTGCAATATACAGTTTTTGCGCTGTAGCACCTGTAATCTTGAGAATTGCACAGACAACTTGAGTTTTTTTGTTCACAAGTCGTATATAACGATTCCAAATCTGTGCTTACTTTTGAAAATGATTAAAAAACCACAGACTTGCCCTCTTGAGTGACAAACTTTCATGCATGACAATAGCATCAATAATTAGTAGCAGCTGAACGGCTGATAATTGAACGGAACCCTTGAGTTTTTTTGTTCACAAGTCGTATATAACGATTCCAAATCTGTGCTTACTTTCTAAAATGGTTGAGAAACCACAGACTTGCCCTCTTGAGTGACAAAATTTCACACATGACAATAGCCTCAATAATTAGTAGCAGCTGGACGGCTGATAACTGCACAGACGACTTGAGTTTTTTTGTTCACAAGTCGTATATAACTCGATTCCAAATCTGTGGTTACTTTTGAAAATGGTTGAGAAACCACAGAATTTTCCTTTTGAGATGCAATGATCACCTTCACGGCCAAATTTTTTCCTTAATTTTTGAATTTTACTACATGTGGATGTGTAAGTGCTCCGCGGTCACCTATTGCGCTTTGCGCCATATACTTGTTCTTTTTTCGCCTGCTCAGTACTCGTAGCCTGAGTGAGCCTTTGGAGAGTGATCGTGATCATCTTCTCCGTCGCTGTACATGGCCTCCAACTACTGGTTGGCCTTCAGCCCCAACATCTGCACCTTGTGCTTTTCCCTGTTTGCCGGGAGTTCTTTCCCGCCCAAAGGGGCGTGTCTGCCAACACGCCCCCATGGGCGGCAGCCAAGAAGTCATTCAGTGAAAGGGCCACTCTGTTTTACACTTTGTCTTAGCAGTTTCTAGTCCAAAATTTTGTGAAACTAGCAATTGATGAGTTTTGATAAAAATTGAAATTTTAATTTTTTAAGTACTGACCACAAAAAGCCATTTTTTGCAACAGATTTACATTTTTCAGGTAAAACTATTGACACAGGCGCATTGCCAAGATTCTAGGAATTCATTTGATACCCAAAGTGTCTGTAGAATTACTTAAAACAAAGATGAAAACTGCAGTTATTTGAACAAAACTGTGAAACGGAACAAGTATATGGCGCAAAGCGCAATAGGTGACCGCGGAGCACTTACACATCCACATGTAGTAAAATTCAAAAATTAAGGAAAAATTCTGCTGTGAAGGTGATCATTGCATCTCAAAAGCACAGATTTGGAATCGTTATATACGACTTGTGAACAAAAAAACTCAGGTCGTCTGTGCAATTATCAGCCGTTCAGCTGCTACTAATTATTGAGGCTATTGTCATGTGTGAAATTTTGTCACTCAAGAGGGCAAGTCTGTGGTTTCTCAACCATTTTCAAAAGTAAGCACAGATATGGAATCGTTATATACGACTTGTGAACAAAAAAAACTCAAGTGTTCTGTTCAATTATTAGCCATTCAGCTGCTACTAATTATTGCTGCTATTGTCATGCATGAAAGTTTGTCACTCAAGAGGGCAAGTCTGTGGTTTCTCAACCATTTTCAAAAGTAAGCACAGATTTGGAATCGTTATATACGACTTGTGAACAAAAAAAATCAAGTTGTCTGTGCAATTCTCAAGATTACAGGTGCTACAGCGCAAAATTGTATATTGCAATGTTTAAACATTTCTACCCAAAAAAGTAATGTTTCAAATGCTTGGAAACGGGTTCCAGATCCCCCAGATCCAGATCTTCCTAAAATAGCATTAGCTTTCAGGAAAAAAAAGTTTGTCAAAATCCGTTGAGAATTCGCCCGTGGACAGCATTTCCAGAAAAATATATATACATACATATATATGAGGACAAAAGTTGAGTAACCTCTATAGACCGCGGAGCGGCTCTTTTGGGCCGCTCCGCCGCTAAAAATTGGCAAAATTTTGACCTCCCTTCACGCATTTTGGAGTTGTTGTTGACACATTTTTGAATTTTTCGCCCAAAATTGCTGAAGTTACTGACCAAATGTATGGAGATTCATAATATGCCATAAAAAAGAGGGGTTAAATAGTTTATGTCCAGCCGATTCTTGCTGATCTCATAAAGCACGTCTTAAAAACTAAAAGATATGTTATGAAAAATTCGAAATAAAGAATTGAAGAAATAAAGGTTTCTAATCTGAGCTGAATAAATCGATCGAGCGTTTAAAATATATTTTGCGCAGCCGAGGCCGCCTGCCGCGGAGGGCAGGGCAGTCAGAGCTCCGGAGGCCGGAGGGCATGGGTGCGGAGGCCCCGGAGCGTAGCCTAGCATGCGAAGCATGCTAGGCGAAGCATAGGGGCCGTAGCACCCGTGCCCGGAGGCCGGAGGAGCTCTGGCGCCCTGCCCGAAGCGGCGGGCGGCCAAGGCCAGCTTAACCAGTTACCTCATTTTTGCGTCCGTCTGTCCGCATATCTTATATAATACGCGTGATGCCATTTTGGGAGGGGTCTCGGGGCTCCCTGGATTCCTTACCTATCATGGCATATGATAGCTCTATGTATCGGTCTTGATGAGTTATTTAAAATTATTTGGGGGGATCCATGCACGGAAAATGTTGAATATATGAAATAATTGAAAACGTGCGCATTTTTGGCATTTTTGGTCCTTTTTTGACTTTGAACCTTTGTAGCTCCTTCATTTTTTAACTTTCTCTGTCGGACTTTTTTTTAAATTAAAGCTACAACAGTTCTGCATAAAATTAACTGGATATTTTTCAAAGATTCAAATAAAATTTTTGGAAAAAAATGGATTGACTGAAGCCAATTTTTCGTTTTCTGGCCTACCCGTGAGTCTGATGTTTTTGGGATAAATTAAATATTCCTTCAAGGCAAGATTGAACAGCAAGCATGACCTCGGATAATGTGGTGCAATTTGTCCTAGAGAATAATAACCTCAAGTTTACTTGACTTGTTTGCTCTTGTGTAGTGACCCAAAGCAGTCTTTGGGCAGCCATTTTTTTAGAAATATTTTTTCTGGTTTTTATTAAAAATTTCTTTAGATTTTCTGGTTTTATTTTAGTAAGATTCGGGGTGTGTTGGCATAATTTCAACTAAATGTGGCTGCGCGTAGCTGGCCACTGACCAATATTACTAGTATATATATATGTGTGTGGTACCGCAGCCCGTACTCCTCGGTTTTTCAACGAAATTGGCTGAAATTTTGCATGAAGGTCTGTCTGGGTGGTGGCTCGGGACGTTTTTTTGGGCTTGGCGTAATTTTGATTCCTTCTTGATTTATTGTCAAAAAACCTCAAAAATTGGGGTCTCAAAATTCGAACATATTCCAAAAAAGTGCATTTAATTGTATTAATAGTATAATTTTATTAATTAAACACCTCAGAAATCAATTTTTCATAAAGAACATCACAATACATTCAGAAGGACATCATTTATTTCATAATATATTTACAAATGATATTTAGAAATAGGCTAAAATGAAACATGACAGCCTGCCAAGATTCAAGGCCGCGCATCTATTGGCGGCAGCCGATATTACCTTGTTAACGCAGTGTTTGTAGTATTTAAAGCAAAAACAAGTTATAATACCTATAAATTCAAATCTTCTAACTCTTTTTTTAACACCAACTTGAAACAGCTTAACTAAGATTTATTTTAGCATTATGCACAAAATTGAACGCTTTTCTCAATAAATCAGTCAATTTTCAGAAACAAAAATCGAAATTGAAAATCTAATTTTCTCTTGCTTGGTTGATTTGAAAAACAAGCCTTCTACTTCTAAAACCCGATTCGCGCGGCAGAAAACATTTTGTATTGCAGTTTTGCGATACTGCCTGACTGACAGACAGACTGACCTTACTGACAGAACCAATACTGAGTGAGTGCTAATGGATACTGAGTAGCTCAGTGAAGTGCTAATGGACTACATCTGGTGTTTAGTCCAATTTTGCGCTTTTGTGTCAGCACTAGTCTAGCGCTCTTTGACGTCTTACTGCGTTTATACGTTTAATAAGTTCATAAAATTTTGAATTAGTTTCATTGGAATCTGTAGCCGTGAAACAAAACGCAATCGGTTGATTGTCTTTAAATTAAGCTTCAAGAAAGCTGATTTTTCTTCAAAAACACTGACCAACTCACCTTTGACTCGACTTAACAGAGTGCAGTTTGCATTTTCCAACCTATTGCCTCAAATAAATACAGGCCAACAAAGCATGTCAGCACTGCCAACCAGATTGGTCATGAGCTGCACAAAAGAATGCCAAAGGCCAAGAGCTATCGAATCAAGCACTATATAACAAGGCATTATTCCACGGCAAACAGGCTTCTCATGCTCAACCACATTGAGTTCTGCTTTCAGGACTGGAGCTGCGATGATTCCTTTAAAGGCCGACTGAAAATTTGCTGCTAAGCTTTCCTTCATTCCAGCGGCAATTTTAGGCACTTCAACAATTTCAAACCCAAAGCCCCAATTTTAGCACTCCCTTCTCCCGCCGTCTCCAGCTCCGCTCCTGGTCTGAGGCAGCCAAAGTGAAAGGGTATGACTTATGAGGTGGGTATATTTCTTACGCACGCACAGCAGTAGATAAACTGCACAGCAAAATTTAATTAACTACCTTCAGCAAAGTTTAATTCACAATTTCATAATCTAATTTTAATTATTCTTTTCATGAAAAACGCATTTTAAACTTTGCTGTAAATAATAAATTAATCTTTGCTGTGCAGTTTATATACTGGCTAAGAAGTACCCCCGTGTGAGGCTCAGGCTAAGGCTCTGTTTCAGTCAATGTGAGTGGGCGGTCTGGCGAGTAGGGCCTGCTCCTGTGTCACTGCAGCCAGCTCCAGGAGCCAGTCCTGGAAGAGGAGGGCGGCGTAGACGGCGGCCCGGGTGCGGAGGCCTTCCAGCGAGGCCTCCTCCTGGCCCAGCCTCGCGTGGCTGAGGCGTGGGGGGCGAGGTTGAGGATGCTGGGGCTGTTTGGAGGGCAGCAGGGCCTCTGGGTCCGAGTCCCCGAAGACAGGGCCGTCGGACTGGCTGCGCGGTCGGCTGGGGTCCGATTGCCAGGCTGGAAGGCTCCCATTTGCCTACGAATGAGTCTGTTTTTGGGAGGAAAAGAATGGAGGGGGGGAGGAGAGGGGTGATGGGGTTTTAATTGGAGGTGGTGAGGAGGAAGAGGTGGAGGGGCCTACTGTGGGAGAGAATGGGTGCCCTAGCTAGAAGACTGTGATTGGTATGACTGATCGAATGAATAGGTCAACCAATAAATGATGCCCCTTTTCAGGAATGAAGTGGCTTAAAAAGGGGCCAATTAGCAGCCGGTACCTTGAGGGAGCGAGTCCGCTGACGCCGGGCTCTGGCATCTAGAGAGCGACGGCCTCTGTCCACCAGGGCCGCGAAGTTGCTCACACTCTGCCCGCACTCCTCCAGGCTGGCTTTGATTGACTCCAGGGCCTCAAGATGATCACCAGTCTTTGCTCAGATGATGGAGAGGAGGAAATTGGAGCAGACTGTGAAGAAGCTGGGAATGGAGGGCTGGAGAAGGAGGCTAGGGTTGAGGAAAAGCGAGGTGATCAGTGGTTGAGGATAGGCCACCAGTTGGGTAATCACACCTGGCAAAAGACCTTTGATGAGCTGGCATCAAACAGTTCAAGATTCTTTCTACCGAATTTAGGAAAAGGTTGTCTTTACCGAATGTTTAGGATAAATTTAGTGAATTTTGCGAAATTTCACGATAATTTTGTTTACTTGAAGATTTATAAGTTTCTCAGTAAACTTACATAATCCCGTCCAGGCTGATGGGGCGAGCCCCCCCCCCAAGGGTTACACCCCCCCCCCCCCAAACATACACCCCCCAAGAGAAACACCCCCCCCCAAGAGATACACCCCCCCCCCCCAAAGGGTATATATTGAAAAAAATTTTACTAGCTTAAAATGCTTCTCTTTACATATCTCGAAATTTAAACTCAAGGAATTTTTTTCTAAACAACTAAATACCTACTTTTTTTGAAACATAGTTAGTCTATACCATGTTCGTCATGCTACTAGTTAGTCTAAACTGCTATATAGGGCGTAGCCAACACAAAAACTAAAAGGCTCATCCTTTGACTGTGGCAGTACCTACTAGTTAGTCTATACCGAGTTCATTGATGTTTTAAAGTGCTCAACTCGGTAAGGACTAACAAGTAGGTACTGCCACAGTCAAAGGACGAGCCTTTTAGTTTTTGTGTTGGCTACGCCCTATATAGCGGGTTAGACTAACTAGTAGCATGACGAACATGGTATAGACTAACTATGTTTCAAAAAAAGTAGGTATTTAGTTGTTTAAAAAAAAATTCCTTGAGTTTAAATTTCGAGATATGTAAAGAGAAGCATTTTAAGCTAATAAAATTTTTTTCAATATATACCCTTTGGGGGGGGGGGGTGTATCTCTTGGGGGGTGGGTGTAACCCTTGGGGGGGAGGGTGTATCTCTTGGGGGGTGGGCGAAACCCCATTGGGGGGGGGGGTGTAACCTTTGGGGGGGGGGCTCGCCCCATCAGCCCCCGTCCATTACTTATTTAAGGATTGAGTAGTACCAGTTAGCTGGAGGTTGATGTAGAGGCTGTTGTCGGGGAAGGAGGCGAGTTTGTCGAATAGAGCGCCAAGGAAGGGCCCCAGACTCGGCGCCGTGTAGCGGCCTCTGTACTGCACTGGGCGTCCCAGGCTCTCCAGGCCGCCGGCGGATGGGGAGGCAGCGGTCTCTTCTGGCGGCGCCGATTCGCCCATCCCCGAGTCTCGATCCCGGGACACTTTCTCCACCTGCAATCCTTCATCATCCTGCCTATTATGCGTCCTGCTCGCGGCAGCTGATCAGTAAATCGATTTGCTGCCTCCACTAGGCCATCAATTTGTTGGACAGCTTTACGCTAGTCGGTTTAGGTGAGGCTCGGTGTAGCGGACAAGCCGAGCCGAGCATAGCCGAGCAACTGAGAAAAGAGACAATGTGAGCATGAGTAGTGACCTCTTTGTGGCTGCCATTGGTTGCTGCTGGTGGGCTGAGGGGGCTGGGAGGGGAGGCAGGGGCGATGGCCTCCTGAGGCCTCAAACGCCGAGCCACGGCGTCCAGGAACTCCAAGTTCTCCTCCAGGGTGGCCGCGCCAGCTTCCGCCCCTGTCCGCACCCTGTTCAGGATGTCCGCGAACGTCTCCACATCTTCCACCTGCAAATCAACTCACGCGCCTCTACACTGACTCAATCTGGTCTAGGGCATGTTCTCATTCGAAACGCCATTTAGCGTTTTCTTGACGGTGCTCATGATATATAAAATCATTCTGTCGGCTAACCTGTTGCCACTTGTTCATAAAACAAGTGACTAGGTGGAAAGAAAAGGCAGGCAAACCTCAGACCAGCCTCGAAGCACGAAGCCAGGCAGCGCTGCAGTAGCTTCCGACTCTTCCCCCAGTGAGTCCTGCGGTGTCCTAGGCGGTGTGGAAAGAAGGTCGTCGTCCACATAGGTGAGGCTGAAGAAGTTGGCGCCCTCCTTGCTGCCCCTCCGGGCCTTCGCGTAACGGGGCGTGGAGCCCAGGGAAGGGGCGCCTTCCGACTCCTCCTGCAAACCGCAACTTTTGCGCTTGGCCGCCTAGACGGGAACTGGCTAGCTGGTGGATTTAATTTCTGCTCTCAGACATGCTAATATTCAGCCAGTGTTTTTGCTGTAACAAGAGATAATATCCTGCGTTTTTTATAAGATGTGCTGACTCTACTCTTGGCAAGAAAATATAAGAGAAATTTTAGGCAAAGCATCGCAATTCAATAATCGAAAGGCCTCAAGCCTAGCCCACCCTGACACTTCCTTCAAATACATTTGAAACCACCCAGAAATCCCTTTCCATCCCAAACACCCCCTTCCAAAAGGCGTCTAAATCTCCTACAACCCAATCTTGCCCACTCACCGCTTCCAGCGCATCATCGAGCTCCTCAGGGCCCAGTATCGCCAGGTCAGCAGCGCTCAGCGGGGGCCCGGCCATGGAGATGTTTGAAGCAGCCGTCGTATGCCTTCTCAGGCAGTAGGCGTTGGGTCTCCTCCTCCGGAAGGATGCAGTGCGACTGAAGCTGGAGCCGGCTGGGGAGGGCGGGCGTTGGCCGCCGGCCTCGTCCCGGAAGTGAATGGGTTCGGGCTCGAGGCCGTCGTAGGGCAGGGCCCAGGCCTGACAGCAGGCGGCCTGGGCGGAGCTGACGGCGGAGCGGGCGGCGGAGAGGTAGTCCAGGTAGCGCTCCCGCTCGCTGCTGCCTTCTGGAAGGACTATATTCAAGGGAGGATATAGGATTTTGGTTTGGGGGGGGATTTGGGTCAAAATTTTAAATTATACTAGATTGGACTCTGATTAAACTAGATTATTTTTTGGACAAGATGTATCTAAAAAGGTGAAATTTTCCCCCTTCCTGGAAATTTCGGGGATGGGGGGAATTTCCCCCCCCCCCCCCCTGAAATCCATTCGGGGGGGCATTTGCCCCCTTCTCCCCCCCCTAAATCCGCCCTTGACTATATTGGTTGGTTTTGGAGGGGCTGGGGGATTTTGGAGGTTTATTCTGAAGTTTTGTCGATTTATTTTGTGGAATTTTGGGGTATTTTTGGGATTTTTGGGAATTGGTAAGTGTATTTGTGCATTTTGAGAAATATAGATCAATTCTTCACGAACGAAGTCTTCGTCCGTTTTTATTATGCCTGCTAGATAGAAATCGGATGAATACTTCCTTCCCCTTCCGATATTGGGGAGCTGAATGAAAGAGAATTGAGCAATGGAGGCAGAACCGGAGTGAGCATCGGAGGAGGAGGGGCTGTAGGAGCGACTTTTAGCAGGCGGGAAGGTGGGAAGAAGATGCAGCAGACGGCTGGCGGCGGCAGGGAAGAAATCCGTCCTAGCCAGACGCTGGCTTTGGGAGGGGAGGACGTGGGTGGCGGGTAGGAGGTACTGCAGCACCAGCTCCACCATCACATCCTCGCAGTACAGGCCGAGCAGGCTGTGGAACAGCTGCAGTGTAACCACGGACAGCTGCAAATTGGCTCCGTCCACTTGCGCAAACTTTAGAGCCATGGTGTTAAAAGGAATCAGCTTCGATTTACTCACCAGCCTTGAAATGACATTTTCGACTTTTATTATTGCCTGAATTGAACTCGGCAAAAGCCTTTATCAGAGCAAAGGTTTCAAGTCAAACAACATAGAAGAGGAAATGTCATTGCAAGGCTGCTGAATGAATAGCTGCTAGTGTTATAGGCTATGGGCAAAAAATGAAGAAAATGAAAAGCGCACCCTGGAGTTGGAAGAGATGCGCTGGATGAGAATGGGTATGAGGCCCTCCTCCTCCCCTTCAGCTCGGTAGTCCAGCAGCATGCGAACGATGACCCGCAGGAAAGTCGGTTCCGTGACCGTTCTCAGACACAGGTCCAGATAGGCTGTGCCAGAGATCACCTCCTCGAGGCCCAGGTCTTTCTGCAACCCATATGCCTCTTCCTTAAAATCTTACCCTAAAAACAAAGAATCGTTGTGTCGTGAAAGACCCAAGGCTAGACTGATTGTGAAAAGAAGAGGTGGTGGCGAGAATGAACAAGACTGATTACCGATCTCCGATTGGTAGGCTTCAAGAGGTTGGGGAAATGTCAGGAGGTTTCGATAGAAAGGGGTGATGAGCAGAGGCAACCTCGCAGAGGGAGGGTGCCACCACGGACTCCAGGAAGCCGTGGTAGATGAACTCCATTAGCTGCTCCTGCACGTACGAGTGGCCCACCTGAAAACAAGACCAAATCATCTTTCCAACTCTCAACGAAGTTCCACAAACTCTCAACTAAAGTTTTTTTTGAAAGCATGAAAGCTCTTTTCACAAAAATTTCTCTTAGATGAATTGAGAAGGCATAGGATTAGGTGGGGAGGACAATTCAACTCAGTAGTCTCAGCTTTCAGAGCTGTATTGGATAATAGTTTGGAAAGCCTAAAAAGTATCCTGCTTCACAGGGAGCTCAGGAATCTGAGTGGCAGTGGGGCCTCTTCAATGAGATGCAATTGGCACCTGTGCCACGGCGTTGCAGAAGAGCAAAGCGCCATAGAAGCTGGCAAGGGCCGGGAGGGCCTCGATGTCCGCGCTGGTGATGTAGTGCCAGTCCTCGGCCACGCCCAACACGCTGGTCAGCTGACGCGGCAGCTGCGAGAAGCACCCGCTCAGTCCGGAGGCTAGCACTGGGCAGAAGTTGGAGTGCTCCCCTATGAAATGGCCTGCAACTCAACAGGCTTTGGCTTGGCTCAAGCTCTGCTTAATCAGTGATGTATTCGGCTATAAATGAGCGTATCATGTTTCAAACATTTTGGGGGTTGTGGGGAGGGCTTTGTGAAAAACTCAATAGGTAAAGTGGCCTTTCGAGGTAGAATAAGACGATATAAGGAACATAAAATCTTTCTTTTGGTGTAAATTTAGGGAAAGACTGCAGATTGGATAACGGTCAGCGAATTTTGCGCAACGAAAAGGTAATCATTTTCTGAATCCAACATCATTTCGAGCTAGGTAGTCAAATAGTAGGAGGTACAATCGATGATCATAGGAGGGTTGTGTACCGACAGATTGGACGTTCTGGGAGACGGCAAGGATGAGGAGGATGGCGTCCCGAGCCAATTGGCCCACATCGCCTTCGCAGTAGAGGTAGGGCACCTGGAGACTGAACACCAGGAACCGCCCCGCACTCCCCTCATCATTCGGGCTCCCGTTGAAGAAGAACTCCAGCAGTGAGCCATCCTTCAAGCCACATATCAATTCTTTGCGTCAGAGAAAAGGTTGTTTTTATTCAAATGACTAGTGAATTAGTGGGATTACCATCAAAGTGTCTGCTTTTGCTGTCTGTCTTGCTGGCTGTCTTTCCGAAACATAACAGCTGGATGTTTGTTTCGAATATATCTTACGGTTCAATTTTAGCCAGTTTTTGAGCATAATATCGGATTAGTCCTTCTAGAATTCCATCCGCATGCACTGCACAGCGCTTTGAAGCTATCCGCTCATTTACCATACGTTACTAATTGCCTTACTTCATTTCGTCACTTCATATACTTTCAAATCTTCTTTCAAAACTAAACCATCCCTACAACCAGATCCAACCTGAGCCATCTTGGTGGAGATCTGGTTGAGCAGGAGCAGCAGATGCTTCTCCACCTCCGGGCTCTCGTGGACCAGGCCCGCCGCCGTGGCCAGGAGACTCAGCAGGGGATTGAGGACGGGCTTGTGGACGAGGAGGCACTGCCGGCTGGACTGCGTCACGAGGCCCTCGAAGGCTTTCAGGAGCTGGAGGGAGGCGGCGGCTCGATTGGAGCCTTCTAGATGGCCGGTGGCCCAGGCCACAGTGCGGCCCAGCATGTCCTCCAGGAACAGGCGCTCCAGGATAGGACCGATGCCCGGGGCTGAGCTTTCTCCGTTCACCTGGAGAGATTTCGCCTATCATTTTTTGCATCGGCTTTCTTTGTCAACCCTCTCAAGTCCTTTACGTCCCTATCATCACCCAGCTGATATCATTTATCATCGTCATTCTTTTTTATCGGTTTTTAATCGCAATAGCCAGAACAGCTGTGATGCGTTGTAAGAACTGTTGCGATTAAAAACGGATAAAAAGAATGACGATGATAAATGATATCAGCTGGGTTTTTGTGATGGTGAAAGGAATACAAGAGGCTTGAGAGGGTGGGTGAAGAAGATTGGAAGTGGTACCTCGGTGAGTAGGAGTACGAGAAGCTGGTCCAGGTGATTAAAGACACTGCTGAGAGCCTCGGCCTCCATGGGGCCCTGTGCCTTCATCACCTTCTCTGCCTGCAGTCAAAAAGTTCTCGGCTCTTCTCTTTACTGGCCCAAAATTTTTAAAAATTCTGCAAATTGGAATCGGCGAGCTCAGGGCTTTTGCCCAAAATTCTGCTGCCTTCAACCAGCAATTAGTCACCAATCTATGCATATTCTGCATCAGTTCAAATCCATAAATTCAGCGGCCAAAAAGGGCGACCAAGGTTAAATCACAAAATTTCACCCATTAGCCCTAAAATGTCCAATCCCTCCCAGCTGAAGCAGAGTAGGGCGAAACCTGAGCCCAGTGGGAGGCGGCGGCCTCGGCGCGAGTGTCGGGGTCGGCGGCGGAGGGCCAGAGATGGGGCCCGGCGCGGCGGGCGGCGCCCGCATTCCGCAGCCAGGCTTTCATGGCGCCCCAGACCCACTCCGGATAGCTCCAGCTCCCCTCATGCCTGGCCAATTTTAGCCACCTCACTATCAGCTGGACAGTTTAGGAAGGCTTGGCTATAAATTTGCAACGATAATTGGAAAGCACTAAAAAGCTGCAGCCAATTGATAGCTAAGCCTTCCATGGGGGCTGGTGGATGCTTGAGTAGCTGGTTTCAAGCATTCACCAGCCCTTTAGCTCGCTATGCGTGCATTGTGACTGGCTGTGTAACAATGGCTAAAGTTGGCACGAGTGGGCTGAGCTGGGGATAAACGGCGTGAGAAAATACCCCTCTCTGTGATTCATCCGCAGCCATTCATCCCCAGCTCTGCCTTTCATCTGTGGGTGCTCGCTATAGGAAGATGGGCAGTTGAAACAAAGGTGCCGCACTAATAGATATGGGATAGACCAACAGCCAAGGAGGGCAGGCTAGGAAAAACGCGACAGGAAGAGGCCACTGAACTGCGCACAGTGAGGTGCAACGTAAAAAAGGGAACAATCTACTGACCAGAGGCCATTTGGCAAGGCCCCCAACAAAAGTGCGCAACGTCCACAAGCCCCAAAAGCCCCCAAGTACCCTTCGGTCATCCAGACAAGCGCTTCGTAGATGCCTCAAAGCCGCCGCATTCCCCTATCAAGGCCTTCCCAGGTGTGGGTATGCGTGTGTGGGCTCGAAGTTGGGGGGTTGTGGGGCGACTTTTGATGAAGGACGCGCCTAGGTGAAAAGGGGAGCGGCCTGTACCGTAGGCTGTGGCGGGAGTCTTCGCGGGGGGAGTGGGAGAGGGCGGGTGAGGGAGGCTGAGGGTGGGCGCGCACACTTCAAAGAAGGGCAGGCCAGACACAGCAAAAGGGAGGAGCTAGAAGGTGGAGGGTGGCAAGGCTGCTGGCAGGAAACGAAAGGCCATGCCGCTGGGTGGCCATAATCGAGGTTTGATTTGCTTTTGGTTTGAGAGAGCTGGGTTTACATCGTTGGATTGAATAGCAATGAAAAGTTGACCAAAAGATGATTATCTCAGGTTCGGAATTATTTTGCAGTGTTTGCATCTGGTGAAAATGTTGTTAAATAAGCTGACAAAGTAATAGTTGAGGAATAACAAGTTCAGTCGGGGATTTTTGATGAGATCCAGTGGGATCACTATATGAGCTGATGAGGACATTAAGGAGGCAGATTTTGCAGGCTGGAATGTGGCTGTAGAGAAGGCGGATGGCGAAAACTTTGATACGAAGCCTCGCATGGTTCGTTTTTGCAACATTTTTTAGGCTTTTACAAAGTAAACTCAAATTTGGAACAAAGATATTTTTTTCAAATGTCAAATGTAATTTAAATGAAATTCGCAAACTTTCAGAAACTGCCAAGAGAAACTGGCATAATTCAGGAACGCATGTGCTTTGCACCGGCTCAAAGTAAACTATATATTTCACACCGTGTTTGCACCAGCCATCGCTGTTCTCTTTACTAAAAACATAATTCATTGTTAAAAATATAACTCGTTGTTAAAATATGGTTCGTTGTTAAAAACCTAATTCTAGCTCAAAATTCTAATTCGTGAAGCATTATAAATTCCCCTCCAACGTCCAAAAAACGGTGCAGAGACATCTTCTCAAAAGTGTCCAAAAGTGTCTGAAAAGGCGGAACTGGCAGGGCGTAGAGGGCGTCTCGGTGGTGGTGACGCCGGCAGAGGGTCAGGAGAATGCGCCTCCGCCCAGCCTCCACCGCAGCTTCTCCGTCCTCCAGGACGACGTTGGGGGCCCAGGAGGCCTGGCTCGCCGCGCCTCCACGCCCTCCTTCCGCATACGCGGCACCGAGCCCGGCTCTCCGGCAATCGTCCTGCGACGGAAGGTTTAAAGGCCTTTGCTCGGGCTGTAGGAAGGGGATTGGTTTAGCTTTAGCTGGTCGAATCTGACTTGTGTGTCCTGGCCCTTAATTAATTGAATAGTCTTCAGGATTCGATAGGTGGGCTTTAAAAATTGATGGCCCCATCGATATTTGCTTGTTTCCAGTACCATAAATTGGTTTGCAACAAGCAAGGCTCTGCAAAACAAAGTAATAATGGAAAGAGACTATCTAGATTCTAGAGAGTTCAATTGACAGTAAATACTAAGCTTGCCTGCCATCTTTAGCAGCCAACCAATCAGCATTCTCGTCCACAAACTCTGTTCTGTTCTGACAACCAATGACTCTGTTCCAGATCTCACTGGGAGCAGAGCAGCTAGAGCGCAACCGAGCCGCAGCTCAGATCGCCAAAGTGCTGGAGGATCGAACCCTCCTAGTCCGAATCTTCAGCAACCTGGGCAAGACCAGCCTCGTCCGCTCCGCTCGCCTCGTCTCCAAGCGCTGGTGCCTCGCCGCTGCCCATCCCGACCTATGGCTCCGCATCGACCTCTCCAAACGACGCATCGAACTGCCCCACCTACAGGCTCTACTGGACCGGAACCCTCGCGTCCTCCGCCTCTTCTGCACCGATATTGAGGTCTCCCACTTCTTCTTTTAGCAATTCTGACTTTTCTTTTCTGCTCTTCCTCTAGATTGATCCCTCCTTCAACTTACCCATCTCCAACCCTCTTCAGGCTATCCCTGCCCTTCTTCCCTCCTTAGCTTCTCCTCCTCAAGCTTCTGCTTCCCTTCCTCCACTACCTTTCTTCCATCTCCCCTACTCCTAATACCAATACCCCTGCGCAGGAGGAGGCTGAGTCAGAGGAGGCTACCAAAGATGAGGCCTCCTTCGCCGACTGGCTCCCCCCGCCCCATGCCCAGGAGCTGTGCAGCCGACTCCGCTTCCTGGACCTGTCCATGGCCGTCTACTCCGGCCCCCGCATCCTCTACTCCATACTCCGTCGCTGCCGCCTGCTGGCCTGCCTCAGTCTGGAGCTGGGCAAGCTGGACGATCGGGTGGCGGACGCCATCGCCGCCAACACCCGCCTCACCCACCTCAACCTCGCCATGGCCGAAGGACTCTCCCATCAGGGCCTCCACGCGATACTACTGCACTGCCAGAGGTAGGTGGCTTTGGGGAGTTTTTGGGGCTGGGTTGAGTTTTGACTGGAGTTTTTTGATACTGGCGAAAAAGTGAGAGCATTGCTAGGCAGGGTAGAGCTTAGTTTCTTAGCTCTGAGCAGATCTTGAATCGGCTAGAGACAGGCAAAGAAGTATGATCCAGTACAAAGAGGGCGAGTCAGTATTTTTCTGCAATGGTGATCAAGACAAGGTAATATCGGCTGTCGCCAGTAGGTGCGCGGCCTATTTCAAACTAATTATGATTTTTTTAAGACAAACCGTTAAAACAGTTGAGCAGAAAATACTGCAACTTCGAATAAGGGGCTTAAGACAGCCTTTTTGATAGGTTTTAGAATCGGTGGCACAAAAATTTTTGACCCCCCATTTTTATGATTGGATCTGAAAAAGGGGTTAATTTTATACTATGTCCTAGAATGGGAGCGTTCAAAATGCCTCCGTTGGCTCACGAATGCTAATTGATTGAAGGTAGGTCGGCGCAGTAGGTCAAATTTGTGATTTTCAGACCCGCGACACAAAAATGGAACTAGCAAGCTCAATACTCAATGAAATCCGTAAATTCCAACTGTATGGCAACCCTATAAATCTAAGGTGTTAAGTGACACCTTTTAACCACAGATTTTTCAAAAAATTTTTAATGCTAAATATGATTGAAAATGAAAATCACGAAATATCAAATATTCATTTTTTTCAAAATTGCTGATTTTCTGTGCCGTAACTACCTAGGCCAGCCTCAAAACTAACATTTTCGTATTCTGCGTGAAATTTTGGTCTAGAAAATGTCTCATGTTCTCCAAAAAACTACTGGCCTATTATGACTTTGCTCCGATTTATGTGCCCTCCTCTAGATATGCCCCATGTTATAGCATAGGGCAATTAAGGTAAGACAAAATTTGTGCACTAAAAAACTTCCTACTCATCAGGAAACCAATATTGCTCAATTTCCTCTTATGAGCTAACTACCTTAAGCCTTACACAGGTATTAAGCAAGAAAAATTGCTGGGTTTTAGTTTAAATTTAAGAAAAATTATCCAAAGCCTGAGGGCAGGTCAAGAATTAGCCCTATGTTATAACATAGGGCAAAATTGACGAAAAAATTTTGTGTCTTGAATTTTGATTCCAATAGCCTAAATCGATCCTCTAGCCTTAAATACACCCAAAAATATCATTTTTGTGCCCAAATTTTAAGTATTTGGAAATTTGACTTTTTCAAGATTTTTGGCCAAATTTGTCCCAAGCTAAGGGAAAATTCAAAATTATGAGATTTTGAAATAATCTAAATTTAAGCACAAAAATGATATTTTTGGGTGTATTTGAGGCTAGAGGATCGATTTAGGCCATTGGAATCAAAATTCAAGACACAATTTTTTTTTGTCAATTTTGCCCTATGTTATAGCATAGGGCTAATTCTTGACCTGCCCTCATGCTTTGGATAATTTTTCATAAATTTAAACTAAAACCCAGCAATTTTTCTTGCTTAATACCTGTGTAAGGCTTAAGGTAGTTAGCTCATAAGAGGAAATTGAGCAATATTGGTTTCCTGATGAGTAGGAAGTTTTTTAGTGCACAAATTTTGTCTTACCTTAATTGCCCTATGCTATAACATGGGGCATATCTAGAGGAGGGCACATAAATCGGAGCAAAGTCATAATAGGCCAGTAGTTTTTTGGAGAACATGAGACATTTTCTAGACCAAAATTTCACGCAGAATACGAAAATGTTAGTTTTGAGGCTGGCCTAGGTAGTTACGGCACAGAAAATCAGCAATTTTGAAAAAAATGAATATTTGATATTTCGTGATTTTCATTTTCAATCATATTTAGCATTAAAAATTTTTTGAAAAATCTGTGGTTAAAAGGTGTCACTTAACACCTTAGATTTATAGGGTTGCCATACAGTTGGAATTTACGGATTTCATTGAGTATTGAGCTTGCTAGTTCCATTTTTGTGTCGCGGGTCTGAAAATCACAAATTTGACCTACTGCGCCGACCTACCTTCAATCAATTAGCATTCGTGAGCCAACGGAGGCATTTTGAACGCTCCCATTCTAGGACATAGTATAAAATTAACCCCTTTTTCAGATCCAATCATAAAAATGGGGGGTCAAAAATTTTTGTGCTCAGCCGTCCAAAAATTCTCACACCTCTCAAAAAGGCTGTCTTAAAAGGCGGTCTAGCATCTTTATGATCTGCTTTTCTGGAAAAAGCATGGCGATCGGGTGTAACAGTACGTTTAATACGTTCATACGGTGGGGGGGGGGGTAAAATCAACCAACTCCGGGGGGGGGGGGTGCATTTTTAGTAGGGACACGTATGGTACGTTTCGCTAAGGGCTAGCATATCACGCGCATTTCAAAAACGTGTCCCAAGACTCTCGATGTTTCCAGCTTATCATGAAATAAAATAAACTCATCACTGCATCAGCTGTTAGCAGGCAGTACTTGTGTACTTCACGCCGCGTAATACGTCGGCCTCGTTGTACCAGTCATTGTCTGGGAGCAGTTTTGAACTACCTTATTTTGAATGGATGAGTGTGGTTGAGAATGCTCTTAACTCCTCCCCAGCAAATTGTCATGGCGTCATGGAGACGATAGATAAGATTGATATATAATTGGTTGAAATACCATTTCGCATAGTGGAATATAGTGGTGAATAATACCAATACGCATAGTTTTGCGGCATAATTTTCTGGGGAAGAGTTAAGAGCATTCTCAACCACACTCACCCATTCATAACAAGGTAGTTCAAACCTGCTCGCAGACATTGACTGTTTCAACGAGGGCGAAGCAGCGCACGCCGTGAAGTACTAAGTCAACGTCAGCTAACAGCTGATTCATAAGTTGAGCAAACTTATTTAATAACAGGAAGGGAGCATCAAGAGCTTGGGTATTTATACTTAGTAAAAGTGCGCATGATTTGCTAGCTAGGCCGTAATGGTATTAAACCAAAGGAACTACCATCTCAACTATGCTAGCCCTTAGCCAAGCGTACTGTTACACCCAGTCGCCATGCTTTTTTCCAGAGAAGCAGAGCATAAAGATGCTATAACCTCTTTTAAGCCACTTATTTGAATTGGCAGTATTTTCTGCTCAACTGTTAAAATTCATAATTAGTTTCAAACAGGCCGCGCATCTATTGGCGACAGCCGATATTAGCGATATAACATGTACCTTGTAGTAAAATTATGAAATGAAAATAGTCGAAATAAGCAAATCGCAACAAGGAAATATCGGCTATAGCCAATAGACACGCGGCCTTGTTTACCTTGTTAAGCAATGAAATGAACAATGAGGAATTCAAGAAAAATTGAAATGATTCCAACAAATGTAATCAGTAACAAATTGACATTGGTATAGTTTTGGTTTCTGTGGCATTTAAATGATAAAATATAATCTAAATAATAATAAACAATTAAAAACAGTGAAATACAATTTTTCGGAAAATTTTCGAAAATTAAGTTTCTATTTACGAGGTTTTTTGTCCATAAATTAAGAACAAATTAAAATTGGGCCGATCCCAAAAAATGTCCCGGCAGGACACCCAGACAGAGCTTCACGCAAAATTTCAGCTGATTTCGTTGAGAAACCGGGGAGTACGCGGTAACAGCTTAAGCGGGCCTTGGCCGCCGTCACTCCGGGCAGGGCGCCAGAGCTCTTCCGGCCTCCGGGCGCGAGTGCTACGGCCCCTACGCTTCGCCTAGCATGATAGCCGAAACGTAGGGGCCTCCGCACCCATGCCCTCCGGCCTTCTGAGCTCTGACTGCCCTGCCCTCCGCGGCAGGCGGCCTTTGGCCGCGCAAAAATGTTTTGAAATTCAAATCAAATTGCCAAAAACAAAAATCTGCATTAACTAATCCCTGGTTTTCAGCCTGGAGGAGCTGAACGTGGCCTGGACGAACCTGGACGAGGCAATGTACCGGGAGCTGGCCAATCGTCTGACGGAGAGCATCCGACGCCTCAACATCTCCGGGGGCAAGGAGGCCGCGCTCAGCGAGGGCGACGCCGTCACCATCGCCTATCGCCTCCTGGCCCTGGAGGAGATCGACGTCTCCGACTGCACCAACCTCAATCAGGTACCCATGCTGCTTGCTTCCAGCCTGGAGGAGCTGAACGTGGCCTGGACGAACATGGACGAGGCAATGTACCGGGAGCTGGCCAATCGTCTGACGGAGAGCATCCGACGCCTCAACATCTCCGGGGGCAAGGAGGCCGCGCTCAGCGAGGGCGACGCCAGCACCATCGCCTATCGCCTCCTGGCCCTGGAGGAGATCGACGTCTCCGACTGCACCAACCTCAATCAGGTACCCATGCTGCTTGCTTCCAGCCTGGAGGAGCTGAACGTGGCCTGGACGAACCTGGACGAGGCAATGTACCGGGAGCTGGCCAATCGTCTGACGGAGAGCATCCGACGCCTCAACATCTCCGGGGGCAAGGAGGCCGCGCTCAGCGAGGGCGACTCCGTCACCATCGCCTATCGCCTCCTGGCCCGGGAGGAGATCGACGTCTCCGACTGCACCAACCTCAATCAGGTACCCATGCTGCTTGCTTCCAGCCTGGAGGAGCTGAACGTGGCCTGGACGAACCTGGACGAGGCAATGTACCGGGAGCTGGCCAATCGTCTGACGGAGAGCATCCGACGCCTCAACATCTCCGGGGGCAAGGAGGCCGCGCTCAGCGAGGGCGACGCCGTCACCATCGCCTATCGCCTCCTGGCCCTGGAGGAGATCGACGTCTCCGACTGCACCAACCTCAATCAGGTACCCATGCTGCTTGCTTCCAGCCTGGAGGAGCTGAACGTGGCCTGGACGAACCTAGACGAGGCAATGTACCGAGAGCTGGCCAATCGTCTGACGGAGAGCATCCGACGCCTGAACATCTCCGGAGGGAAGGAGGCCGCACTCAGCGAGGGCGACGCCGTCACCATTGCCTACCGCCTCCTGGCCCTGGAGGAGATCGACGTCTCTGACTGCACTGTCCTCAATCAGGTACGCATCTGCTTGCATTCATTCACATGCTTCTAGCCTCTGTAGAAGGCTAGGTATCCTAGCAAGGGTGGCCCAACTGGATTTTGCCACTTTTGCATTCTAGAAGAATGCATAGCGGCGGAAAGATGCATATTGCTCTAGTTTTCTAAAAATTTACCTAGACACTTATTGGCCGAAATCATGCAACTTTTTTCCACTTCACCTGGTTCCTTTACAACTCCAATATACAGCTACAGCCGCGGAATGTCACTGTCAGAGGCAAATGTCACTGTCAATGGCACCGGCAGATGATTTATCAAATCTGCAAAAAATTGGGGCCCGCATTCAAACTAAATTTTGCAAAAAAAATGACAGCATTTGTAGGCTGGTTTCGAAGCGCTAGTGGCGATGCCGCGGATGCGAGTGTTCCACGCCAGCCGCTGCTACAACCCGGAGCCCGCCCGCTTCCCCGACCTCTGCCGCAACCTCCAGGTGCTCAATGTCTACGGCTGCGTCAACGACGACGGCGTTCAGCATCTTCAGCAGCGTCTGCCCAGGGGACTTTCTTCCCTTCTCGAGCTCATATTCAGCTTCCAAAGCTGAAGAATGTCTAATTTGAAAGTTGTCTCGGAGTCAGTATACTAACTCTATCTAAGCCTAAACTAAGCCTAAGCCTTTATCTAAGCGTTAGCTTTAACCTAAGCCTCAACGTCACTATGTTTGGTGCTTTAGCCTAAGCCTTTTGGAACAGTAGATGATCTGTGGCAAACACCTGGCACGAGTAAATTTGCTGTTTTGCAATTTCAGCCAGAGCATTCAGAGTTTAAATCCTAGTCTAGCTTTTCCACCTCATACTCTTCTGTGCAGGAGGTTTTTTGCCATTTCAGGTGCGTGTGAACGCGGACAAGCCGGACGCAACGGGCAACAACTGCGGCATCTGGTCCACCATCGCTCGTCCCACCGTGGGCATCCGACGCTCTTCCATCTGGCTGCAGCGAGTGCGGGATGATTAGGCCATTTTGGGGGGCCTCACAGGGTTCGAGGTGCTTTAGGCAGAGAAGAGGCTTTGTAAATGGTGCCTCTGTACCTTGGGACGTAGTTTCAGCTGGGATTGTGTAGGCTTGACCTTTGGTGGATGTGGCTCGCTTTGTCTGCTAGGATTGCTGAGCGTATGGGGTAGTCTTATTTATTGCAATCTGGGTCTCTTGCTCGGTTTCAACTGGTGTGTCCTTGTTTGCATGCTCGTGCAAGCTTTGTCGGAGGATGGGTGTTTCATGGTTTCAATGTACTGCCAATGGTGTGGAGTAGAAGTCTGTTTCTGGTTGTCTGGACTTTGTGCCTGTGGTATCGGCCAAACCTTGGTTGCTCTATTGGACGCTTGGGATTTTCGCGCATCGTGTTTTCATTGTGGGACTCTTGTACAAGCGAATACTGGCACATAGAATGGCAGCTATATCAACTATGAAGAGACAGACGTTTAACTAGCCTAGTACGGAAGGAAAAACTGCATATGTCTTTAGCACAAAACAAGTGACGCTAGAATAAAAGCACATAGTTGTACACATCATTGGCAATTCAGAACCAGCGTACTTTAAAGCACAAAAACATTATTTGCATGCAAAATTTAAAAATTTTCTAATAACTTTAAGAAAATCAAAAACTTAGCTATCTTGATCACCCGAATCGTTATATTATCTTTATAGAACTAATAAATTGCCTCAACCAGCGGAGTGGCGTTTGATGTGCAGCGTTAGGCTGGCCTCAGAAGTGAAGCTGCGACGGCAAAATAGGCAGATAAGGGACTGCTGAGGAATGGCCTTAGCCAGTGGAGGCACGGAATTGGGCGGATGGTTGAAGTGCGCCGCAGCATGGATTGCCAGACTGGCTGCCTCCTCGCAGTGGAAGGAGCAGAAGCGACACTGCTCCTGCGTGCCTCTCTCCTAAACAATGGGGAAAAGTAGTTTTTTGTAAAATTGAAATTTGTAACAAGGTATTATCGGCTATCGCCAATAGATGCGCGGCCTTTTCACCTTGTTAAGCAATAAAATGAAATAAGGAAATAAAATGATTTTCACAATAATAAGAAACAGTAACAGTGGTATAGTCTAGTTTTGGTTTCTGAGGTGTTTAAACAATAATAATAAATAATAATTAAAAGTAAAATGAACTTTTTCGAAACGTTTTCGAATTTCAAAGTCCCCATTTTCATGGTTTTTTGGTCATAAATCCAGAACCAATCAAAATGACGCCATGCCCAGAAAAACCCTCCTAGCCACCACCCAGACGGACCTTCATGCAAAATTTGGGCCAATTTCGTTGAAAAACCATCGAGTCCGGGCTCTGGAACCACATATATATATATACATATATGCGGACAGACGGACGAAAAATGGGGTAACAGTATAAGCGGGCCTTGGCCGCCCGCCGCTCCGGGCAGGGCGCCAGAGCTCCTCCGGCCTCCGGGCACGGGCGCTACGGCCCCTATGCTTCACCTAACATGCTTCGCATGCTAGGCTACGCTCCGGGGCCTCCGCGCCCATGCCCTACGGCCTCCGGAGCTCTGACTGCCCTGCCCTCCGCGGCAGGCGGCCTGCGGCCGCGCAAAAATGGAAAAATTTAGCATGCCAAATAAACCTTTGGCCTTCCTCTTCGAGCAGATTAAAAATATGACGTATCGAAAATTGTATTGCAAGTTGAGCTACATACAGCCCACGCAACGCATATTTCAAGCATTAGGTACACTCATAATCTAAGAATCAATTTCAATGCTTTTCTTCTCTGATAAAACGATGACAGACCTTGACAGGTGCATGGCGCTGGAGATGGGAGCGCAGTTGAAGCTGGCTTCTGGTGGAGAATGGACAGAAGGAGCAGAGCCAAGATCTCTGCTGATCGCTCCTTGCCTCACTCCCCGCTTCGGCGTCAAGGACAATGGGCTCCACTTCTGACGGGGCTGCAGCTGCCACCTGTAAACCAAATCTTTTGTCAAGGCCCCACACTGATGTGCTGTTGTTGGTGGGGGCCAGAACACTCCCGGACTACTTTTTGGGACCGCCCAAAATGGGCAGGCCCAAAATTTTTTTGGAGGCTTATCTTGGCCGTAGCGACCGATATGGAGCTACTACGGCTACCACCATAAGTCGTGGAGTACCAAGGACTGACAATAGTACCAGGAGTCGGGCGTAGCCAACACAAGAACTTCAGAAAAACCCCCGGGAACGTTCTGAACTTTTGCAAACGTCCGGGAACGGGGTGGAGGGTGTTGGTGAATGTTGGCTCTGCACTGCTGAATTGATGCTAAAGCCCCATGGTTTGGCAACGATCGGTTTTCTGTGCCAAATATTCCCCTAGTGTTGCCTAAATGAGCGTAGAGGGTCGTAAGGAAAGTAGGCGGCTAATTCATGGCAGCTGAAAGCCGGTGTCAAATGGGTCTTGGTTGGAACCAAAGGAGGAGAGATGAGGCAGGAGGTGGATGGAAAGGGGATGGGCTCCGGTGGCTCCAGCGTCTGCAGAGGCTCCAAACGCCTTCGCTCCTCAGCTCGCAGCTGCCTTGCCATGGCCGGGTACACGTAGCGCTGGCGAATACGCCGTATCTGAGAAACCAAATTTCAATTTTCTATTTCCATAATAAATTAGTAAAATTTGAAAAGCGGATATGTAGGCATTTGTCGTTGAAACATGTGCTGGAGAGGCCCCATTCAACAAGTCATTATTTCTAGCCACCAGCTCCTTCCTCTTCCCTCCACTTCTGCAGAGATTTACACTCATTCCCAAACAAACAATCCAAACAAACAATCAACCAAACAATCCAATCTAACAACCAGTCCAAACAAACAATTCAACAAACAACAATCAATCAATCCAATCATGCCCAATAGGCCAAAGAAATTGCCCAACCGTATTGGCAGGCCCTGTAGGCCCCGGCTCCCCGTGTACTTTGCGCCGGTGCAAGGCGAGGTTGTGAGCGCGGGTGTAGGAGGTGCGGCAGTCGGGGCAGAGGAAGCGGCGGCCCTCGTGCTCTGCCTCCCGATGCCGGTTGCGGCTGCGCTGGCTCCGGAACTGCTGCCAGCAGCCGGCCTCTGGGCAGCTGTGGCCCTCCATGCCTGCAAATGGGGGGATTGGAGGAATGGATGGCTTGCGACCGAATTTGTGGCTGATTTCAAGATCGGCTTGGGGCTGGAATAAGGTTGCTTTTCCTAGAGGCTCGGTGGTTGGGCACGGAAAACTGGCTTCATTCAACCTTTTAGAACTCGGCAATGGAAAAAAGTTGTTCTTTCGGTTAAACCAGAGGAAAATGAGGTGGAGGTAGGGATGGCAGCATTTGCTCAAAAAATCTAACTGTCTTGATTTTACTTTGGAAAATCATTTAAGAGAGAGCTTTATTGAGAGGTTTAAAAGTTGGTTGGCCAAAAATTTTGACCCCCCCTTTTTTAAAATTTTTTTCGAAACTAGACACAATTCTAAGACTTTTGGTGGCCTATGAGTGGTCAAAACTCAAAATTCGATTTTTGGCGAATTTTTGAAGCTTCAGAAATGGCCAAAATTTTGACCGCCCATAACTCATTTCATTTTTAACCGATTTTGATGATTTTACCACCATTCGAACCCTCTTGACGAGAAGAACATTTTCTTTTTTTGACCACCACTCTACGATGAATTCCAGCTGAGTAATTTGCGAAAAACTGGTTTTCACAGTTTGCGAAAATGCACTTTTTTACAATTGTGATGCAAAAATCTCATCAGCGACGGACGAGACCCATTTTTTCAGAACGGACGAGACCCATTTTTTCTCCACACCCATTTATTGATGCCTAAGAGTGGAAAAATTGGCATTGTTTTTCCGTATGCTATAGCATAGGCAGTGTTGTAGCATACAAAAAGTTTTTGCACTGTTTTACTGTTCAAGCATCAAAAATGAAGCTAAAAACCACACCACTATATGAATACGGCTCAGAAAAAATTTTCTGAGCCGAAAAAATTAAATTTTGAGGCAACATTTTTTTTGGCCATTTTTTGCCTATGCTACATAGGAACAAAATGGGAGTTTTCGTTTATAACCTCAAATATCTTTACTGGTCCAAGGTCTCTGAAGTTAAGGATTGGTAGGTATGGGTAAAATGACCTAAATTTTCCGAAAAAATGGGTCTCGTCCGTCGCTGATGAGATTTTTGCATCACAATTGTAAAAAAGTGCATTTTTGCAAACTGTGAAAACCAGTTTTTCGCAAATTACTCAACTGGAATTCATCGTAGAGTGGTGGTCAAAAAAAGAAAATGTTCTTCTCGTCAAGACGGTTCGAATGGTGGTCAAATCATCAAAATCGGTTAAGAATGAAATGAGTTATGGGCGGTCAAATTTTCGGCCATTTTTGAAGCTTCAAAAATTCGCCAAAAATCGAATTTTAAGTTTTGACCACTCATAGGCCACCAAAAGTCTTAGAATTGTGTCTAGTTTTAAAAAAAATATAAAAAAGGGGGGTCAAAATTTTTGGGCAACCATGATTTTGAGACTTTTGACCTTCTCAGTAAAGCTCTCTTAAGGCCTTCAAAATTGAAATTCTTGGAACCTAATCGTGATGACAGGAAATGAAGCAAAAGACGGCCAGTAAGAATTTTCTGCGAATTTTTTCAAGATAGGCTATGATTTCACGAAACTATTAGTAACCACAAAGTACTAGAAGTTCAATGTAAATGCTCACACGGTTAATATGATTTCGATTAATTTTCAAAAAGGGGAATACTCTAGGCAACCCTAAAAACAACAAATGTGACGAATACATACAATACTGGCATGGTCTACTCATTTACTGGTAGCCCCAGGTGTCTCCCTTCTGCAGCAGCATTGTTGGGCGCCAATTCAAATCAGATTTACTAGCCTTTTGATTCCTTTTATCATTAATTGAACGCTCAATCTGCTGAAATAGTTCGTCACAATTATAGCCTTGTTCCTTCAGGTTCAGACAAAGGCTCGATTTGATTCTCCGGGTATTGTTTCTTTAATTCAAATCACGAATTTCATTCGCTTGACTGATGCCTTCGTGAGATGTGTTCGGCGGATTGTTTTTAGCTAACTTCGTGATCTGTAAAATATTTTGCATTTTAAATGGTCTAACTCTTTTCCTTTCATGGCTTTAGAACTTTTTTGCCAAAAAATAACCATGTATTGAGTCACATCATTCTTTCAAATATGACTGAATTGAAGGACAAAGCAGAAAGCAACGTTAAGGTAACATTGTAAAGTGTCAGTCAGTAAAGTCATTGTCAGTGCACAACAAAAAATACGTTCCAAATTTACTGAAATCAGAAATGCAGATATTTCCCCAGGGCTGGCAAGAAGACTGCAAACTAATTTTGCGAAAAGGATACGAAATTTCAGCCAGGCCTTCTTGCCTTTTGCTTTTGCTCCTCCGTGATGGGCTTGGCATTCTCGTCGATGGGCGGCAGCCCCAGGAACAGCAGGAACGGGGAGTCCGCTTCAAAAAGACCTTTTGTGTTTTATCGATATTTTTCTAAATAAACAAGATTTAGAAATTGAGAAGAATTGGATTGGATGGAATTGGAATTTAGAATTGAGAAATAATTCAAAAATTCTTGAAAAACTAATTTTGCATCATTTCATTATTTTCATCATCAAAATAACAAAAAATGATTTCAAGCACAAGATCTCTCCTTTCACTCCATACTTTGCATCTTGCGCTCGTTTAAAAAACTAGAAAAATTGAAAAATTACGGACTCTATGTCTTTCGAATCCATTGAAAGAATAAGAAAACGGACGGGGCTCCCTGTAGCAGAGCACTTGGCAGAGTAGGAGTGCGGCGATAAGGATTATTGCTGGCTGCATAGCTGCTGTCTGAAGAGGCTTTCTTGCTTGCTCCGGCTTTGGGTGTCTGGAGGTTGGAGAGTGTCTTTTATGCGGCACGCTAAGTCACGAGCGGATTGGTTGATGGCCTTTGTATCTAGCAGCTTTGCCCTTATATTCTGCGCCTACTTGATAATAAGTCATGCACATTCAGACCTCCTCTTAGCCAGTTGGGGCCCAGGTTGGAGCCCTAATGAATGAGAAATAAAGTGTCGCTTTTCTGTCGAGAAGAGCTTTTTAGATTTTGAGAGCTTTGCCACAGCTGCTAATAAGATAGAAGCGGATAAAGTATATTTTCCTTGGCGACAAATTTTTAAGAAATTGAATAATGAGGCGTTTTGTAGTGTTTTAACTTGTTTTAAAGTTGAAGAAAACATCTTGATCTTCGGTCACTACCTAAAGTTTTCAGATACAACCAATCTCGCCCTCTACCAAGAGCGGCTAAGGGTCCTGAACAATTTTTGGTAAACGTCTAGTACTGGCCACGTATTGATGCTAAATTTATAATGCTGACAAATATCTGTCTTAATAGATCCATTTGGTCAAACCGTACTGCAAGGCAAGCACATAATAATCAACGCTGGTTATTTTCAAAAACTGTATGTTAGGCTGCTCCGCTGTAATGACATAACACTTTTTCAGACGCATTTCACAGTCTCATCATTCAAAATATTACATCAAGGGGCGTATCTTGTGAACAGGCCATTGACAGCCTGGACATTGCTGGAGAAATTTCATAATGTCCTTCTTTCGGCTTGGCCACCAGAGACTGGCCGTTAACTGGCGCATTTTATCCCGCTTCGGGTGGCCGTCCTGGTGCAGCTGCTGCAGGCTCTGGAATACTTCGCCCCTCCTGATCACCCGGCAGAATCGCGGCTGCTGTCTGGCAACCAGCAACTTCATTTTCTGCCGCATTGCTTCCTCGGTCAGCTGAAATTTTGATATTTTTTTTGGCGTTTGGAATTGAGGAGTAAAATTGAAAAAATGTAAGTAAGTAAGTTTTTTTTAGAAAATATGGGTGATCTAGCCGGGATTTCAATTTCACTCTTTTTCGGCATTTGTCCTTTCCCTGGCTCATGAAAATTGAGAGTTCTAAAAATGGCTATATTTTTTAAATCCTTAATTCTTTAATTTTATTTGCAATTCTTCAAAATGGGCACCTTGCGGTGTTGTTTGTCGGCGAGCATGTCGTAGTGCAGACAGCCATCTATTAGGACAAATTTCCGCATTTTTCGCAGCCAAGTTGCGCGCTGAGCCTTTTGGTCCTTTCCTTCCAAACGGCTTGGTATCGCCTGTCCATGGCTGAAGAAATGCATCAGCTCCTCATATTCCTTTTCATCCATTCCACAGTCTTCACCTTCTTTGCTCGACCCAATCCCTTCGTCTTTGCCAACATCCTCTTCATCCTCCAGCAGCGAAGTGGACACAGCTTCTCTTTCAGTCTTCTTATTTTCGCCAGTATAGTTCGGCAGTTCCACTTGGTGCGTAAACTGTGGTTCTTCACGTTCGCATTCATTTTGCAGCAAAGCTGGTGATGGACAGAGTTGCTCTTTGGGAACTGAAAACATGCTGGAATCCTGGGTTAAAATGGTCGCAACATCGTGCTCTGGCGGGAATAATGAGCAATCGAAAGCAGAGCAGGTTGATGTAATTATTTTAGCCTTGCTGTGTCCTGTAATGGGACTGGACAGAGTTCCTCTAATCGGCTCTTCAATGAATTTTGTCTCTGAGATGTTGATGGGCTTCAGGTCCAGCCATCTTCGTTTCAGTCTGTTGGTGCCTTCTTGCAGTACGTTTCTGGAAACAACTCATTTGCATGAAAAAAGCATAGTAAAACAGAAACAGGGCAAAACCTTGGCGGCAAAACCTTGCTCATTTACAACTCTGTGCCCCACAAGATGGTGGAAAGAAGCTGAGCTGAAAGCACAGTCGGCACAAATCCACTCAGGCACAGAGAGGCCAATGTGTAGACGAAGTTTGTGCAGCACCCCTTCACTCATATTGCGTTTTCTATGATTGTGAGTGTTGCGGAAAATGAACACCCTGATTTTACGCTTAGATTAAACTATTTAAAATATAAATGCAGTAAGAGAACAAATTAATGAATTTGTTGAAATGGCTTTTCTGCTAATTTGGTAATAAAATGAAAAAGCTAGGAGAAAACCGCTTGGACACACGACTAAGCACTTTACAGCTGAATAGTTTTGACTCAGGATTCACATAGATTTTTTCATGGCGAATCATTGTTTGAACAGATTTATCAGGCATAACTTTGGTCGATAAATTGTATCAATTAGGTGCAACAAGAATAAACTGAATAAATTCAAATTCTTCTCGAATGTTAAGGAACTCTAGAGATTTTGGCTGGCGTAAAAAGTAAAGGCTTACATTGTTTAAAATATTATAAAATCGATGTACATTCATGTTTGATTATACTACATGTCTAGAAATCAGAATATGTCATTTGAATTCGATTAATGATTCTATGCGTCGTTGGTGTAGGGGTTAGCATTGAAGCCTTCCAAGCTTTAGTCCCGGGTTCGAATCCCGGACGACGCAATTTTTTTTTAAGTTTTACAATTTTTGCAATGTGAGTTTCGACCTTTGAAAACCTGAAGAAACGTGAAATGTGACATAATTACATATATTTTTCATCTGTTATTCAGTTACACAACATAGAATTCCATTTTCTTTTAAGATAATCATATTGGTATTGCCAATTAGAAGTTGCGTAAGAGGGGGTTTTATTTTAGCAAAATTCATTTCTTCAGTCTGAATAAGTGAAATGAAAGCAATTTAGGTTGCCCATGTTGAATCAATTAAAAGGCAGTATGTTTTTCAAAGCAAACAACTAAGTCAATTTGTATTGCAATCACTAAGTTCACTCGGCATAGCCATATTTAGCTGGTGGGCGAGACCTGAGTACTAAATTCGGACAGCCTGAGCACTGCTTCAACAATAAATCGATGTCCTTTGTTCTGCTTTGCCACCAAAGACCGGCTGTGAGCTCTCGCATTTTTGAGCGCCTATGGTGGCTGTCCTTGTGCAACTCCTGAAGAATCGCTTCCACCTCGTCCTCCCTGACGACCTTCCGATAGCGCGGCTGCTGCTTGGCCTCCAGCATCTGCTGCTTAGCTCGCTTCTCCTTCTCCGTCTTCTGCAGACTCTTTCTTTTCTCTGCATTTTTAAA